>MU773152.1:51177-70216 GCA_026770625.1 Nicotiana glauca
GCTTATTTGTTTCACAATACTATGAAATGCTTGAAGAAAATGAACAAGGCCAAATATTAAAGTGCGAGAATTGTGGTAAAGTTTTAAATTTTCGTTCAGGGTCTGGCACATGCAGTTTAAGGAGGCATATAAAGTATTGTCTTGAGCGTCATCCGGAAATTCGTATTTAAGATTTTTCAACAATTTGTGTTATTTTAAAATTATTAGACGTATTTATGCTTTATGTTGTACTTTGTTATTAATTTATTATGCATGCCAATTTAGTTTTACTATTGTTTTGTTATTTTACTTTTTCGTCAAGCTCTTTAATAATTAGATTTCTATATTATATATACTACATATATTTATATAGCCATGTATAAGAGCAATTTTTATATATACATACATATATGGTTTACAAGAAATTACTTTAAACAAAAAAAATTACAAAAAAACCCGGAAATAAAAAAGCCCGTTAGGCCCGCTAAGCCCACGAGCCCGGCCCATTTATCCCAGGACCATATGGGCTTAGGCCCGTCACGGGCCGGTTCCACCCACTAAGCCCACGAAGCCTGGGACTTTAAAGCCCGGGACCGAGCCCGGGACCGCTAAGCCCAGGCCCATTTAGCCCATTTAGCCCATTTAGGCCCGGAGCCCGGACTACCATACAACCTTCATTTGGAAAGAGTAAAGAATAATCTTGAAAAGTCCCTAAAGTGGGCCTGGTCCTCAGAAGCTACTACTGCCTTGCATACTAATGATTGTGAAAACAGGCAGGGAATAGGGTTCCAAAGGGAGAAAACTCCTCACAACCCTCACAACAAGTACGTCGTTGTCTCTAATAACTGGCCTTATACCAATGTGGGAACCCTGGGCACTTCAAGGAAGATGTCTAGGCTAAGAATCAACCGATTCAGAAAAACAAAGTGTTTGCTAAAAATGAGACTACAAAAGAGGGACCAGGTTCCACTCACAAAAAATGCACATTACCTGCATGGACTAAGAGAACTCTTGTTCATCTTCTTGCCTACTACAAGGGACACAAACTTGCTTGGGTTCCTAAAACTAACTCTTAATCTCTTGTACAGGGAACAGTGAAAGAAAGCGGTCAATAATGGTTTATGGATAGTGGGTGTTCAAAGAACATGACTGGGAACACCACAGACTTTCTTTCACTAAAAGCCCTGCAAGGAGGGAGTGTATCCTTTGGCAATGGAAAAAAGGGGTGCATTTCTTGGAGTTGGAAAAGTCGGGAAGTCACTCACTCATTCTATTGAAAACTTATACTATATCAATGGCCTTAAGTACAGTCTCTTGAGTGTCTCTAAAATATGTGATAAAGGAATGTAATTCTTGTCCAAAATATGTACAGTCACTAATCTTGTGACCAGTGAAATAGTACATGTGGCCTAAAGATATAAGAACATCTATGTTGCAGATTTCGAGTCCTTACAGAGTTGTGATCTGAGTTGTCTGAAAGCTATTGATGATGATGCTGAACTATGGCACAGAAGATTGGACCATGCAATTTTTTCTCTCCTGAACAAACTAATTCAGAGGGACCTGGTCCATGGTCTAGCTATGACACAATTCAAGATGCAAAAAGTATGTGATGCATGTTGTCACACCCCGAACCTGGGCCTGGACGTAACACGACACTCGGTGCCTGACTACATGTGACCAAGAGAACCAACTGGCTGGTTGAATGAACATGTGATATCATAACATACTAAATGCGGAAGAGAAACTAACACATGCTGGTATACTGAAAGTCTGAACGATAAGAATCAAAGTGTGGAAACACTAATACAAGTCTGAAACATATATGTCGCCAATATTGCTTAATATGAAAAGTTGTGACTCTGTCTAGCTGATACTCTAGTCTATGAAGCCTCTATTGAAGTACTGAAAACAATGTCTATCTATAAATACTGAAAGACTGTAAAGTAATGATAATGCCCCGAAAGAACTGGGGATCACCAAATAGCTGGTACGAGAATCCTAGCACCCTGCATCGTTGACCTGTAAATCATTACCTGCATTGTGAGATGCAGACCTCGGGAAAAAGGGACGTCAGTACATTTGAATTGTATTGGTATGTAATGCAACTAAAAGAAAGAATTATAAATGCTGAAACTAAAACTAAGCTGATAACTGAAATGATGACTGATAACTGAAAAGATAACTGATAAATGATAACTGAACTGATAACTGAACTTAATAAAGGAAGTAAGGATATGAATACTCCCTCTTCTGAATGATGAACAACCTGTTTTTCTAAATATGAAACTGCGGCCTCAGGCCTAATATATATGTGCACAAACTGCGGCCTCGAGCCCAAGTATACGTATACATAACTGCGACCTCAGGTCCAAAATGCATAAAGCATAAACTGTGGCCTCAGGCCCAAAGATGCATAAAGCATTAGCTGAGGCCTCAGGCCCAAATATATGTGTTCAAAATTCAGGGATTTACAATCAGGAACTGAGAATCATACTGCAATACATAATAGTGAAATACTGAATCACGTTGAGTTATATGATACTGGAATACTGGATCATACTGAGTTACATTATACTAGAATACTGAATCATACTGAGTTACATAATACTGGAATACTGAATTCTACTGAGTTACATAATACTGGAATACTGAATAGGACTCAAATGAGACATGTATTCTTGAACTGGTTATGAACACTGAAACTGCAATTGTTTATGACATGCTGAGTAAGCTATTCTGAGACTTCAGGGAATCAAACCCAAGTCTATATTGAATACGAACTGAGCTCACAACATTTAGAATGAAAGTCATGAACGAGTTATGAAGCTAGGGAATAGAAGTTCAACAACTATTCAAGGAACTAGGCCTAACTATATTTCTGAGGCAGTTGATAATGTGGTAAAAGAAACGTAATGTAGGGAGAATCATTAACATTCCCAAACATAGAGAGTTAGCTTTACATACCTTAACTTCCTGCTCTTGAACATAATACAATAGTTTTCAATCCTTTCAACTTTAATCTATAGCAATACAAGTCAAAGGGATTCCACATTAGCTATACTGCTCATGTTTTGTTCACTTAAGCATTTTGTCAAACACTTGGTAAAAATAAAGCTTCATAATCCTTATTAATGGTTTCTCTACATCCAACAACCCATTCTCTTGTTCCTAGATAAATTCTAAGGTCTCAAATGATTACACCAACTTTATTCTTCATCACCCATAAGGCAAACAACACTTTTAACCAATAATCAACACTGAACACCCCAACCCTATCTTTTCTATCAACCCCAACAACTCATGTCTCATGAACTGGGATTTATAATCATTAAACCAATGCCAGAATCAATTAGAGGGTGAAGACATTACCTTTTCGAAGTTCAAACCCTTGATTTTCGACTTCTAGGCTTCCTTCTCTCAACAATGATGTCCCAATCGAATATCTAATGATATGGAGGGTTTACCCATGTTAATAAGATGTTAGAAAAGTGAAATTAACTTAGAATCACCATTAGAACTTACCTTTCATGGTGGAAGGACCCTTAAGGAGTTAAGTTTTTGAGAGTTCCCCTTTCTAGAGCAAGTTTTTATGTTTTGGGGCTGTGGGGGGACGAAATATAGCTTTAAAACGACCCCCCACTCGCGAGTTCCCACACTCGGAGGCTTGTTTGTGCTAGAGTTCGCACTCAACAGCAGTAACACTGCCTCCCACGCGCGAGTTCGCGCACCTGGAGGCTTGTTCGCCCTAGTGTTCGTGCATACGCGTACTGTTTCGAAAAATGCACA
The DNA here is from genome assembly GCA_026770625.1 of Nicotiana glauca. NCBI lineage: Eukaryota > Viridiplantae > Streptophyta > Magnoliopsida > Solanales > Solanaceae > Nicotiana > Nicotiana glauca. The sequence continues at coordinate 54,946 of MU773152.1, forward strand.
TAACCTTTTGCACAGAGATCCGTTCGAGCTACATAATATATCGTTGGAAATATATTTTAAAGGCCTAAAACTTTCATGATTTACATTTTCCCCAATTCCTTACACATGTTTACTAAAACTTGATGGAAGACAGACCTTCTGCAACTTAGTCGATTTTGTCAAATCTTATGCACCTCTCTTTCCATCTTGATTTTTGAAACAACTATTTTACCCACAATCATCCCGTTGGGACTTCACATGTTCAAATTATAACCTTAATACTCCTTTAACTCATTCATACCTAAGCCAAATTTATGGGGTGTTACATTATCTCCCCTTTGGGATCATTCTTCCTCGAATGATTATCTTGACTGTAACTTCTGCTAACTCCAGACCTTAAATGAGTCTGGTGCAAACATGAATTTTCATCAACACGTGTATGCTAGACTGAATGAATATATAATTACTGAACTGAATGACTACTGCATTGATTGAGTATTGGTCTGCCACAGATACGTGAATACTGAACTAACATGGATACATGAATATTGAACTGGCACGAATATTTGAGTAGTCTGAGTACTAAGCTGGCATGAATGTCTATGTGTTGGACTAACATGAGTAGCTAAGTATTGGAAACTTGAATTTTATAACATGACACGTGAAATACTGATTGTACCACCACTAATTATGGTGGCAACTCCAACTCATAAGCTAATTGACTGATCATTCGCGAGATTCTATATGGCCCAATATAGCAGGGACTATGCTTCCCCTTCTTCCCAAATCTCATAACGCTTTTTATAAGCGAAAATTCCAGGAACACCCAATCACCAACTTGAACCAACCAATTGGCGATCTACACCTTCTCCCATACAGAGTTTCTCACAGTGCTATCTTGATACTAGAATGGTAGGTGTTATTATTACCAAGGTCAATGAGAGGTATGTGATTATCCCAATTACTCTTAACATCAAGGACATATCCTCAACTGTTTAAATAAAATGCTTTGCCTGGACATAAATTTACGACGTTATTTTTTGTGTCGTTCAACCAATAAATCTCCTTGGTCATGATGCATTTGGGAACTTGGATAGAAAGAATACCTAGAAATATGGGCTTCTAACATGATCTTTCCTCTTTAAGTCCATCTATGTCTGGGACACACAATCTGCCCTAGTACCTCAAAGTCCTATCATTTCCCCCTTATTCAAAAGCCATCATCTTATATTTGTGAATCTCCTCTTCAACTGCAACACGTAGGGATCATCAATTTTTTTCTCCTTCTCTTCAGCTACTAATGAGGAGCAAGTTCTGTTCTAGACAACTCCATCATCTTTAGAGTCCAAAGTCGAACTCCTATCTTGGCTGGTGAACTTCTTTTACCAGAGTTCTCTTATCTACCTCAATCATGAGTTATACTTCCCACAATTTATCTTCTTAAGAATTTCCTGGAAACACTTATAGAATTGTTGTAAGCTAAGTCTTTAACCAGTACTCTGAAGACAAGAGTCTCGTGCAATGGCACTACCCTCGTGATACATAACTGGGCATAATTTTATAGCTTTTTGTGATCACTTTATCATCAATGACTAAACTCGGTGATCATTCTACTCACTTTGTTTTTCTTACACATTCTAGACATAATCCTTGTGGTAATTATACAATTTTCCCTCATTACTGAACCAATTTTCTTTTCATATCCCATGCTACTATTCGAGTTTCAGATCTCTAACTGCACTTACTGATGGTTTTCATATCACCCCCTTAGACCAAAGGTCTTATACTTGCGGATCCTTCTCTTTTTATTGGGATCCAAATAACTTTCCTTATTTTCAACAATTTTTTGCACTCTATGTCAATGACGACTCATCTTCCAACTTACTTCTGAGAAATCTTTCTTACTAGGGAAAAATAAAGTATTCACATCAAGGAAAGCTAATGTATTCACCACTATCATACACACTCTTAATAATTTAACTCTGCTCGTACTGTCAATCCTGGAGAAACCATATTTCGATAATTCCTAATGGCTATTCTTATATAGTTTGCTCTCTTATCGCTAACTGATTATTTTTCCCACTATCATTGTACTTCGGATTTAACTTAAACTCTTTGGGTTCTAACACGCATTCGGTATTTCAAATTGTCATCCACTCACTAGAGTTAACCCGACTAAGCGAATCAAATTGTACCCCTACTAGCTCTGCTGAAAGTGCTAATTCACTGTATCAACTCAAAACTTACTTACTATTCTTTTGCTAACTACGTGCTAGAGTCATGTGTTCATGTTCTTATTTGAATAACTAAAGTGAAGCATAAGGCTATTTCTAACTTCCCTCACTATCCGGCCCTGTCCTACGGTCACATACTATCCCTTTTTTTCCTTCTAAACTATGTGCATGGATCACACTTCAGGAATTCATCTGCCTTAAATGAAATTGGAATATCTAACCCCCAAACTTTCTATACAATACTAAATCTTATCATACTATAAATATCTCGGCTAATAATTTAGTCACATAACCTAAGGGGGAACTGCCATAATTTTATCTTACATCAATACCTGCTTCTTATAGTAGCTTAATAACGTGGTACTACTCTGATTTGGATAAATCTAAACAACTTAAAATCATTCCTGAAATTCAATATTGGCTGCTCTTTGTTCTCATTGCATAAACCATATATTCTAGTCATTTGCATGAGTTTTACGAAATCACATCTTTGGTAATAACAAACGCTTCTGATTCCTATGTATTTTACCGTTAAGCTCTTTTATGTCCAAAACTATAGTGACCAATGTTGGGGTCTGACATCTGAACTATCATCATCCAATTTGTGGCTCCATCTCCAAAATTAAATGAAGTTATTCTAGGAGGTAGAACACATATGAACACACTACCATGCATGGACCTATCCTCCAAAGTATACCATCATCTGAAAAATCACTTCATGCGCCATCCGACGAGTCTTGGTCTTAATCCAGACCTAAAATATGCGAATATTTAGCTATAACCACTGTTACTCACATTTTCTTTGAGAACCCATATGCATCACTATATACTCACAAGTCACCAAAAATTTTGATACACTAAAAATTGGAGATCTGGTAACTAAATAACTAATAACTAGCATCCTGAATAACCACAAACTTGCTAACAGAAAGATTGTATAACTGATAACTAAGGTAAACTAATAGCCATAAGACATGATAACTGCTTTTGTACTTTCTGATAAGGTTATGCTTTAATCTGTACTACTATCCATCGCATCCCACTTTTAACGTCCTCTCAAGTCTCATATTTACGAACTTGTACTCCATAATTATACCCCAATGGGCAATTATCCTCTCTAGGACCTTAGATTTCTCCTGCGCGTCGCTTGGGCATCCAATACGTTTCGAAATTGATAGGAAGAGAAGATTATCTATTGCTCTATGTTTCATGGCACGATCTAGAGTAGAAAGAAATGGGACAATCCTGGATATCCTGGTAGTTAACCATTTATATGAGTGGCCGGCACACGCATATAAAGGAAACTCCACTAGACACGGCTTCATAGACTCCCTAAGACTCTTGAACCTAGTGCTCTGATACCAAGCATTATCACGCCCCGAACCTAGGCCTGGACGTAACACGGCACTCGGTGCCTGACTACATGTAATCGAGCGAACCAACTGGCTGGCTAAATCAATATGTGATATCATAACATACTAAATACGGAAGAGAAACTAACACATGCTGGTATACTGGAAGTCTGAACGATAAGAATCAAAGTGTGGAAACACTAATACAAGTCTGAAACATATCTGTAGCCAATATTGCTTAACATGAAAAGCTGTGACTCTATCTAGCTGTTACTCTAGTCTATGAAGCCTCTATTGAAGTACTGAAAACAATGTCTATCTATAAATACTGAAAGACTGTAAAGTAATGATAATGACCCGAAAGAACTGGGGATCACCAAATAGCTGGTACGAGAATCCTAGCACTCTGCATCGTTGACCTGTAAATCATTACCTGCATTGTGAGATGCAGACCCCGGGAAAAAAGGACGTCAATACATTTGAATTGTATTGGTATGTAAAGCAACTAAAAGAAAGAATTATAAATACTGAAACTAAAACTAAGCTGATAACTGAAATGATGGCTGATAACTGAACTGATAACTGAAAAGATAACTGATAACTGATAACTGAACTTAATAAAGGAAGTAAGGATATAAATACTCCCTCTTCTGAATGATGAACAACCTGTTTTTCTGAATATGAAACTGCGGCCTCAGCCCCAATATATATATATATATATATATATATATATATATATATATGTGCACAAACTGCGGCCTCGGGCCCAAGTATACGTATACATAACTGCGACCTCAAGTCCAAAATGCATAAAGCATAAACTGCGGCCTCAGGCCCAAAGATGCATAAAGCATTAGCTGCGGCCTCAGGACCAAATATAGGTGTTCAACATTCAGGGATTTAAAATCAAGAACTGAGAATCATACTGCAATACATAATAGTGAAATACTAAATCACGCCGAGTTATATGATACTGGAATACTGGATCACACTGATTTACATTATACTGGAATACTGAATCATACTGAGTTACATAATACTGGAATACTGAATTCTACTGAGTTACATAATACTGGAATACTGAATAGTACTAAAATGAGACATGTATTCTTGAACTGGTTATGAACACTGAAACTGCAATTGTTTATGACATGCTGAGTAAGCTATTCTGAGACTTCAGGGAATCAAACCCAAGTCTATATTGAATACGAACTGAGCTCACAACATTTAGAATGAAAGTCATGAACGAGTTATGAAGCTAGGGAATAGAAGTTCAACAACTATTCAAGGAACTAGGCCTAACTATATTTCTGAGGCAATTGATAACGTGGTAAAAGAAATGTAATGTAGGGAGAATCATTGACATTCCCAAACATAGAGAGTTAGCCTTACATACCTTAACTTCCTGCTCTTGATCTTAATACAACGTTTGTCAATCCTTTCAACTTTAATCTATAGCAATACAAGTCAAAGGGATTCCACATTAGCTATAATGCTCATGTTTTGGTCACTTAAGCATTTTGTCAAACACTTGGTAAAAATAAAGCTTCATAGTCCTTATTAATGGTTTCTCTACATCCAACAACCAATTCTCTTGTTCCTAGATAAATTCTAAGGTCTCAAATGATTACACCAACTTTATTCTTCATCACCCATAAGGCAAACAACACTCTTAACCAATAATCAACACCCCAACCTATAATCGTTCGTGCTTTTCTATCAACCCCAACAACTCATGTATCATGAACTAGGATTTATAATCATTAAACCAATGCTAGAATCAATTAGAGGGTGAAGACATTACCTTTTCGAAGTTCAAACCCTTGATTTTCGAGTTCTAGGCTTCCTTCTCTCAACAATAATGTCCCAATCGAATATCTAATGATATGGAGGGTTTACCCATGTTAATAAGATGTTGGAAAATTGAAATTAACTTAGAATCACCATTAGAACTTACCTTGGGTGATGGAAGGACCCTTAAGGAGTTAGGTTTTTGAGAGTTCCCCTTTCTAGAGCAAGTTTTTATGTTTTGGGGCTGTGGGGGGGACGAAATATAGCTTTAAAACGACCCCCCCACTCACGTGTTCGTGCACCTGGAGGCTTGTTCGCGCTAGAGTTTGCACTCAACGGCAGTAACACTGCCCCCCCACGCGCGAGTTCACGCCCCTGGAGGCTTGTTCGCGCTAGTGTTCGTGCATACGCGTACCGTTCTGAAAAACGCACATAAGTTTTTGCACAGAGATCTGTTTGGGCTCTATAATATATCGTTGGAAAGATATTTCAAAGGCCTACAACTTTTGTGCTTTTGGTTTTCCCCAATTCCTTACACATGTTCACTGAAACATGATAGAAGACAGCCCTTCTGCAACTTAGTCGATTTTGTCAAATCTTATGCACCTCTCTTTCCATCTTGATTTTTGAAACAATTATTTTACCCACAATCATCCCGTTGGGACTTCACATATTCAAAATATAACCTTAATAATCCTTTAACGCATTCATACCTAAGCCGAATTTACGGGGTGTTACACCTGTGCTAGAGGGAAAAATGTGAAGTCCTCTTTTAGGTCTAAACGTGATGTGAGCACCTCAAAGACACTAGAGCTTCTGTAAATGGATATGTGTGGACCTATTACAGTGCAAAACAGAGGAGGAAAAAGATACATTTTTGTGATAGTAGATGACTACTCCAGATTCACATGGACTTTGTTTCTCAGAACCAAAGATAAAACTGTTGAGGTGTTTGTGGCCTTTGTGAAGAAAATCCAGGTGAAAATGGAGTCTAGAGTCGCATGCATTAGATCAGATCATGGGACGAAATTTGACAATGTCAAATTTGATAAATTCTGCAATGAAAATGGCATCACTCACAACTTCTTAGCTCCCATAACTCCCTAACAAAATGGAGTAGTAAAAAAGAAGAGCAGAACTCTAGAAGAAATGGCAAGAACAATGTTGATGGACAGTGGAATTGCAAAGAACTTCTGGGTTGAAGCTGTCAACACTGCCTGCTACTTGGTGAATAGGTGCATGATCAGATCACTTCTGAATAAAACCCCATATGAATTTTTGAATGGAAGGAAACCTAACCTGACTCACCTAAGAACATTTGGGTGCAAATGCTATGTTCTCAACAATGGAAATAATCAGCTTGGTAAATTCGACACCAAGAGTGATGAAGGAATATTTTTGGGCTACTCTTTTCAAAGTAAGGCCTACAAGATATAAAATAAGTAGACTCTAAGTGTTGAGGAAAGTGTCCATGTTATTTTTTATGAGTCTTATCCATCCTATGAGAAGAGTGCTGAGGAAGATCAAGATGGAGAAACCTTACTAGTCCCTGGTGAAGTCATTAACATGACAAATGGAAAGGCAGATATGATGAGATAAGTAAAGGAGGTAAATCAAGACAATGCTGCCTCATCTTCAGTAGAACCAAGCACTTCAATTAAAACCATTGAAGCTGAAGAAAGAGTGGTTGATGCAGTTTAGGGAATTCGACTAGCACTTGAGAAAAAGGAAAGAGGAAAATCAGCCAAACATGCCCTCTTCCTATCGGAATGAACCTCAGGCGTCTAACTAGAGACACCAAAACTCTCATCCAATAGACAACATTATTACTCCTCTAGATTCCGAAGTACAAACCAGGTCAAGAGCTAGAAATTCACTTTCCTTCTCAGCCTTTCTCTCCCAGATAGAACCCAAAAATATCAAGGAAGCCTTAAAAGATGCAGATTGGATTACAGTCATGGAAGACAAGCTACATCAGTTTGAGAGAAACAATGTGTGGCACCTGGTACCTAGACCCCCAAAATCGAACCATTTTAGGAACCAGGTGGGTATTCAGAAACAAGCTCGATAAACCTGGAATTACCACAAGGAACAAGGCCAGGCTAGTGGTCTAAGGCTACAATCAGGAGGAAGGGATTGACTATGATGAAACGTTTGCTCCAGTGGATCGCATGGAATCTATTAGAATTCTAATCGTTTTTGCATCTCATATGGAATTCACCTTGTTCCAAATGGATGTTAAGAGTGCATTTTTCTCCTTAAGGAAGAAGTTTATGGGAAGCAACCCCCAGGGTTTGAATGTTATGAGCACGCTGAATATGTGTTTAAATTGGACAAAGCTTGGTATGAAACGTTGTCAAAGTTCCTCTTGGAAAATGGCTTTAAAAGAGGGAAAATTGACAACACTCTTTTCTTAAAGAAACGAGGAAGGAACCTGCTCATTGTTTAGGTCTATGTTGATGATATCCTTTTTGGAGCAACAACTGATTCTCTGTGTGAAGAATTTGCAAAACTCATGGGAAGTGAATTTGAAATGAGCATGATGGGGGAACAAAACTTCTTCTTGGGCCTTCAAGTAAAACAGTCCCCAAAAGGTATATCCATTTGTCAGCAAAAATACATCAGGGAGCTCTTGAATATGATTGACATGGAAGCATCAAAGGTGATAGAAACTCCCATTGCTACTGCCACTCGACTCGACATGGATGAAACTGGATCTCCTGTGAATCAAACCATGAATAAAGGCATTATTGGGTCTTTCCTCTATCTCAATACAAACAGATATGATATTGTTTTTAGTGTGGGGCTGTGTGCGAGGTTTCAATCAAATCCTAAGGAATCTCACTTGAAGCCTGCCAAAAGAATACTAAGATATCTCAAAGGAATACATGACCTTGTGCTGTATTATCCGTCAGGTGACAATTTTAATCTGATTGGGTATGTTGATGCAGATTATGCAAGCTATCTTATGGACAGGAAAAGCACTTCTGGAATGGATCACTTCTTAGGTTTATGTCTTATCTTTTGGGGCACAAGAAAGCAAAATTCAGTGGCTCTTTCAACAGCTGAAGCTGCATATGTAGCCGCAACATCCTACTGTGCTCAAGTTTTATGGAACAAGCACCAACTGTAGGACTTTGGGATACTCATTGAGAGTGTTCCCCTTCTATGTGACAACATTTTTGCACTCAAAATGGCTAAGAATCCAGTTCAACACAAAAGGACAAAAAATATTGAGGTGAGACATCACTTTCTGAGGGACAATGTGGAGAAAGGGATGATATGTACGAAGTTCTACAACACAGAAGATCAAATTATAGACATTTCACCAAGGCGCTAAGTAGGGAACAGTTTGAAAGAAATAGAGTGAAGTTGGGGCTTTTAAGGCCCAATTGAGAACCTGATTCCTCTTTATCTGGCTATGAAAACCATCTTCAAGAAATAACTGGCTAAAAGTGTTTTCTAGTCATGTCTAACTCACTTCAATAACGTTATAGGTAAACACGCATGATGAGTATAGAATCCGTAGATGCAGTGCATGAATGATAAAAAAGGATTGATTCTTTCAAATAAAAGGTCAAGAACCTGGTTCTTATACCAAATGTTAGTAGTTTTGTGCATCCTTTAATACACATTTTAAAAAGGGTACAAAACACAACTGCCATGTCATTCAACTTTTCAGATCTTGTTGTCACGTCTCTTCATTTCAAATCGTTCCATCTCCTTTTGAAACATTGTAATTCTCCACGCCCAACCACCATTTCAGAATCGGTGCCTATTCCTATCTCTTTATAATTATCCTTTCTTCTTAAAACCCTTTTTTCTGCCTTTCCTAACCATAAGTCTTACATTAGAATTTCCCAAAACATCGTCACACAACTTTTCAATGGCTAAGACAACTTCTGATCTCCATGCCTCAATCGTATCTATATAGACTTTCGCTCCCACTGAGCCTTCCTCGCCCACTATTACTCATGCCGCCACAGTCACACCTCACCCAGTTTCCCAGTCTCTTCCTAATTCAGAAACCCTTAAAACTGTTGTTCCGTTCTCCCCATCATTTGAGGCTCCCACCAGTAAAAGATCAAGTGGAGAACAAGGTCAAAACCTTGAGGTCACAAAGAGTTCTGCCATTGTTGCTACCGATTCCATGGTGGTAGTAGCACTATTTGAGGAAGAGAAAAATGTTATAACCGTGCTTGTGTTGTCTATTAATGGTGTACTGCATGAGATCACCTCTCAGAAAAATGAGGTACAAGGTGTGGGAGAAGAATGGGCCATTGTAACTGTTGAATGAGATGTACTAGCAGATACTATTGGGGCATCACATGAGGAACCTGATCCCTATCCGGAAGACCCGAGCCAAGGCTCTCGTTCCCAAGATAGTGGTGTTCCTGCATTCGATGTTGCACCCTTGGAAATTCAAGCACCTGGAATGAGATCTAGTGATGAAAAAGACCTAGATAATGTGGCTCTTGATGCATTCATAAGTAAGCGAAGGGTTATGTCCACCCCTGAGTATGAAACCAAATGACTTACTACCAGGCTTCAAGTTAAGGTGGCCTACGATTCTGCCCTTCAAAAGAGCAAGAAGAGTAGTAAGAAGAAAAGGAAAAAGTTGTTGAAAGACAGTGTATCTAAAAGTGATGAGGCAATCCCTGTAGTAGAGTTGAAGAGGAAACCCCAGATGAACGTGGTTCACTTATTAGACGATCTTCAAAAAAGAAAAGCTTGATTCAATAGAGAAGGGGTCAACCTCTAGGTCCAAGATGAAGAAGGTGGTAAGTGAGTTCTCGATGTCTGATGAGGATCTGTTAGTCAAATCCAAGGGAAAAGGAAAATTCAGTGGAGAGAAAGTCTGCCAAACGCAACTCTGAAATTTTTGAAGAACCTGGTTCTCTGAAGAGAATGAGAAGTGAATTCAGCCTTAGATCTGAACGTCTGAGGCATCAAAAAGTTCTGCTGGATCGTACGTTTGACCCAGCAATCTCTAAGATGGCGGGTATGCGCCAAATTTTGGAAATGGTCGAGTTTCAACGCTGGGCGCATCTATTTCAAATTGATGCACCTAAGCTATATGGGGATAAGGTACAAAGCTTCTTTGCTAGCCTCTTTCCCGTTGAGACTGACCACATTTGTTCTTTGGTCAATGGAGTAGACATCATGTTCGATGTAAAGTTGCCTGGAGAGATACTTAAAGTTCCTACATTTGGTGTGTCTAGTATAAAAGATGCGTGTCAGTTTAACTTCAGAAATGCCGTGGGAAAAGATAATGCAACCCAGAAGGGGGGCCAGATCCATAAGAAAGCTCTACTCCCTGTCTATCAGCTGTTGTTCGAATTGGTTAACAAAGTTCTATTGCCTCGAGCTGAGAGGAGGTCAGTGACTTCTAAGTCTAACTTATTCCTGATGGAGCAACTGGATAGTTTTACTCCTGTGAGTCTGCCTGCTATTATGATTTAACACATGCAAAAGGTTGCCACTTTCAAAGATGGTAATCATGGCCTTCCCTATGGATTCATGCTTACTCAAGAATTCAAATTCTTTAAAGTACCACTAGGGACAGGCAAGGTGGGGACTACGAAGCAGACTTTCTCATAGACAACTTTGGAAGAATGTGAGTGCATAGAAAAGAATGACGGGAGGGGGGGGTCGGAAGTACATCAACTGTCTCACAGCTTATTAATGCTCAGAACAGTGCAACTGAGGAAATTCGTCGGTTGAAGGCCAGGAATGCTATCCTAGAAGGTCAACAAGCCCAAGGGGTTTCGGTGTCAAATGATGAAGTAGCTCATTTGACAAAGAAGAATGCTGGTCTCAGGGCACAAGTAGAGATCATGGAAGCAGAACTGCTCAATGAGCAAAAGTCAGGAAATGCCCGAATAGACCTCATTCTCCAAACGCTTGCTGCAACTTCCAGCCCTTTAATCCTAGTACCCCCTAAGTACCTCTTCAGTGATAAGTTTTTGGAAATGTTTGTTAAGTTTTCTGTGATGTTTTGGCAGATGTTTTTGTTTTCTTTTTTTTATGTGGTTGGGATGAAACACTACTGTTCCCGTTTTAACAAGTCCAAAGTTGTCGTTTGCTTTTTCAAAGAAAAAGCATATTAAAGTTTTATTAATATCAATCCTTATTTTATTATGTTAGTACTCTCCTTCTATGTTTCTATTCTCTATCATGATTGTGTGCACATATGTGGCATGAGTTAGCTTAGCTGGACTTCTTTGTGTTGTTATTCTGTCTGTGTTTTTTAATGATGCCAAAAGGGGGAAAATAATATGTTCATCAACAAATGGGGAACACATGTGTTCTGAAAGGCATAGAGTCAGGGGGAACCTGTGTTCCCCGGTTGCTTAATATGGTTCTTACTGCTCTAAATCCACTCTATAAATGTTAAAATTTTCATCATCAAAAAGGGGGAAATTGATAAGTTTTAAATGTTCTTGCCTTATATTTTGATGATCTAACAAACTTACTATTAAGAACCAGATAGGGAACCTGCCCTACTCGGACTATATCGCAAGCTTTACGAATTACAACTAAAGGCGAACTGCTACAACTACAAAAGCTAGGAACCCAAACAAGGATCTGATACACTTGTGGTTACTCATCACAGTACAAAGTAAATTGGTCACAACTGGAAATGAAGTGACCGACTGCACTGATTCTGCCGCACTGCACTGTTTCCAGCGCCCACTCATTCGCTGACCAACTAAAGTGCTCACATCATTTCAAGTGATGTGATGAACGTTTACCTACAACGAGTTTATATAAAACATCACTTGAATGTTTTAGTTTCTCAATCAAACTTCTTTCCAAAAACAGAGAAATCAATCCTCACAAGCCTGAAGAACAAAGTTGAATGCAACTACGGACCAGTTCCTAAAGATAGCTTCTTGTTGTCCTAGTTGAGTTGTAACTTTGTGATTTTACTTTTTGCATCTCCTAAACTGCTTAGCTAGAAGCGTTTGATTAGGAATCCTCTTGAAATCCGTAAACTCCTAGAGTTTATATTATGACTAGGTCATATGCAAAAGTATTTGTAACTATAGAGTCACAAAGTGGCTTGTGGTAAGAGTACCACAAGCTAGTTGAGTAAATTATTTGTAATGGAGTCATTACAAAGTGGCTTGTAATAGGTTGTTTACAAGTTAGTGAAGTTGAAAGCCTACAAGTGTAGGTCGTGGGTTTTGATCACCTTGTGTGGGATTTTTCCACGTAGAAATCCTCTAATTTACGTACTGCTTTATTAGCATTCTCAGTAGAATCTCGTAGAAGACCATGTACTCTACTGATTGGTAGACTCACACAAACTAATAATTGGTATCAGAGCGGGTTCCTCCTATCAGGCTAACACCTAGGAAGTATCCTCATGGCTTCTCCACCAAATTTTGAAGAAGTTCAATCTACATAGCGACCATCCAAGGTCAATGGACAATACTATGGGTGGTGAAAAACAAGAATGCACGATTTTATCATGGTTGAGGATTGTGAGTTATGGGATATCATATGCGATGGTCCTTATGTTCCAACCAAGGTACTAGAGGAACTTCCATTTTCAATGGAAAAAATTAGCAAAGAGTGCACTGGAGCAGACAAGAAAGTTTGTGGGGAAAAATTTTTGTTCCAGGAAAATTCTAATATGTTGAATAGGACCTGAAGAGTACAAAAGAATCTCCACCTGCAACACTGCCAAAGAGATATGGGAAGCCTTGCAAACATCTCATGAGGGAACTACACAAGTAAAATAGTCTAAGATTGATATGCTCACTACCGAGTATGAACTTCTTAAAATGAGGGACGATGAATCCATTAAAGACATGTACACAAGATTCACTTCCATCATAAATGAGTTACCCTTACTTGGTAAAACTATTCCCAGAAACAAGCGTGTAAGCAAAATCCTCAACTTTCTGCCTAGGTCTTGGGAAATCAAAGTGAATGCTATTACTGAATCAAAAGACTTACAGGAGCTGACCATAGAAGAGCTGATCGGAAACTTGAAGACCTATGAGTTGAAGAGAAAGATAGACAGTGAAAGAAGAGAACCAAAGAAGGAAAAGAACCTGGTACTTAAAGCTGATAACAATGATTCAAGTGAGGAATACAGTGACATGGCTTACTTAACCAAAAGATTTCAGAAGATGGTCAGAAGAAATGGGGAAATGCTAAAAAGGGACGGCTCTAACAGACCAAAAAACTGTGATCTTTGTTACAAGTGTGGAAAGCCTGGACACTTCATGAAAGACTGTCCTCTCTTGAAGCAAGAATTCTCCAAGAACTACCATGAGAAAATAGCTAAGACGGACACGGTTCTCTTCAAGAACTTCAAGAGACAAAGATCCGCTGACAATATGATGAGAAAGGCTTTTGCAGCATGGGGGAATTCCTCTAGTGAGTTTGAAGATGAACCTGATACTGGTGATAGTTCCATGATGACATTTAAAGGCAAGAAGATTGGATATGACTCAACTTTTTCTTTGATGGCTCAATCAGATGATGATGAAGACAATGACAACAAATAGGTAAATTTCAGGGATGTTCAGAGAATCTGAAATCCTATTCTCCAAAAAACCTCATGTCTTTAGCTGATGTATTAATCACTGCTTTTCATAGGCTTGTGGGGGATAGGGATTCTTTGACCTTAGAATTAGGAGAATCTAAACAAACTAGAAACGACTTAGTAGTTGTAGTTATTGACCATAAGAAAACCATTGAAATCCTCAGAAAAGAAAAGGATGATTTGTTGGCAGAAATTACATACCTAAGGGAAACAATAGTGAAATCATGGACTAAGTCAAAACTTGAAAATTCTGGAAAGGGAAAGGAGATAGCCAGTGAGGAACACATTAGGCTTGAAAATGAGGTGAAAGCTATGAGATTTAGGATGTGTGCTAAAATTGAAAAAAACGAGCAACTCCAAACTACTCTGGAAAGAGTAAAGAATGATCTTGAAAAGTCCCTAAAGTGGACTTGGTCCTCAGAAGCTACCACTGCCTTGCATACTAATGATTGTAAAAACAGGCAGGGAATAGGGTTCCAAAGGGATAAACTACTCACAACCCTCACAACAAGTACGTCATTGTCTCTGATAACTGGCCTTGTACCCAATGTGGGAGCCCTGGGCACTTCAAGGAAGATGTACAGGCCAAGAATCAATCAATTCCAAAAACAAAGTGTTTGCTGAAAATGTGACTACAAAAGAGGGACCAGGTTCCACTCACAAAAAATGCACATTACCTACATGGACTAAGAGAACTCTTATTCATCCTCTTGCCTACTATAAGGGACCCAAACTTGCTTGGGTTCCTAAAACTAAATCTTAATCTCTTGTGCAGGGAACAATAAAAGGAAGTGTGAGCACGTGATTTTTTCCTTATATGAATTATTCCCATAGTTTCAAAATAAAATAATTTCTTTTATTATTTGCAATTTCGTGAATTTTTGTGGCATTCTGGGTTAATTGTTGGCATTTTGTGTGCACATTTTAATTCATAAAAATACAAAAATACTTGTCATTTGCATTTAGGATTTGATTTCATATTTTAGGATTAATTAGTAATTAAGTTACTTTAAAATAAAGAAAATAACAAAAATGGTTCTTTCGTATTTCTACTTTCAATTTGTTTTAGTTTTCTTTTAAATTATGAATTAGTTTATTTGACAATTAAGTAGTATAATTTTAGAGTCAATTTGGGTCTTTTATTTTTAATTTTGCATTTAACAAAAATCAGAAAAATAAATAAAAGTCATAAAAAAAGAGGGAAAAGAGAAGTCTAAAAAGATTTTTAACGGCTATTTGTGATTTGGGCCATTTCTAATTTAAAAAAAAAAAGCACCAACCCAAAGGAAATACACACAGTCCATGGCCCAACCCACCTATGAAAACTCGGCCTGCCCTCCCCCCCCCCCCCC
>MU773152.1:71069-100987 GCA_026770625.1 Nicotiana glauca
CACGGTTGTCTCTACTCAACCTCACCCTCATAAACCCTAACTCCTCCGTTTTCCGCCGCCCACCGAAAATCACCTCCGCCGGCGGCGGTTGTCCAACGACCCTGAAATTTACACCACCCCCTCTCATTCACCTCCCCGTTCTATATCCGCCATTGGTTTCTTTCAAATATCACCCAAACACCTCGAATAATTCAAACCCTAGCGCCGCCACCGCCTTGCACGGTGGTGCCACACCCCAAACCACTTCAAAATAACACCCTGGGTTCTCCTAGTTTCCCTCTTCTTAAATCCTTGTCTGCCTTTTCTCGAATATCTATCCAACGCCTCGAATTTCAATTTTCAAAAAAGGGTCAGAACCCTAAAAGTTCAATTGTTCGAGTTCTTCTCAGTTTCTTTAGGTCCGAGATTGATTCGAGGCACGAAATAATGTGCTCGTTTGTTCTTGTCAAAGAACAAACGTTCACATCATTCTGGGCTTCAAATCAGAGTCCTGTGTGGTTCAATCTTCTATAATGTATGTTTTTCTGTTCTTTGTTTGTTTAATTTTTCTGTTTGTTAGAATTAGTATATGCATGGCTTCTTCTGATAATCCACAATTAGTGCTTTAGGTTTTTTTTTGTTTTTTTGTTAAGTCTTTGATTGTTTTCCATCAGTTCATGTGTGTTGATTAATCATTGAGTAGTGTTTAATTCTGTTTTTCTTAGTTAATTCAAGGTTCAAAACAGGTTGTTCGAATTTTGTTAATTAAAAGAGTTGTTTGGTTAGACCTTTGCTTAGCAATGGTTAGTTCTTGTCCAGGGTAACAGGGTTGGGGGTTGGTTCAACTAGGGTTCGTAATTTTAGAATGAATGGGAGGGTAGTTTAGGTATTTTGTTTAGGGAATCTTGCAGTAATAGATTTGGAAATCTCTAGAAGCTTCTAGTATGGGTGTTAACTTTAATTTTTGATTCTTTGTAGTATAACTTGAATAACAAGTCGGAAAATGAAGGACTAAACAGTTAAAGTCTGAAAATAAAAGAGGGGGCAAGGGGTAAATGAAAATCTGAAAATTTTCCCTTAGCTTTGCCTATAAAAAGGCATGCCTATTGCCTTAATTGAGAAGTTTCACAATCTGAAAATTCCCCCAGATTTCCACAAGTCTTCACAAGCTGAAGATTTTAATTTCAAATCAAAAACTCTAGATCGAGTTCTTCAAAAACCAAAAAACAAACAAAAACAACAAAAAATTCCAAAAAAAGTACTGTTACATTGAGTTTTCTTAGATTAATTTCAAGTACTAGCTACAGATTCAAATTTCTAGCCTAGATAAATATGAAAAATGGCATGAAATTCCTTGTGATCAGCAGTTGAAGTTTCAGAGTGTGTTTTGGGTGCATTTTCAAATCCGTTTGGTGTTATTCAAGCTATTTTGATTGGTTTTCTGTCTGATTTGGTGTGAAAACATCTACTGGGTTCATTTGAGATTATTTCTGGGTTGAACTACTGCTGGTTGTGATTGTTGTGCGTGTTTATTGCTGCTCACTCTATCTCCTTCTTCTCATTTCATATCAATTCCAGGTACACAGTTGTAACTCTGATAATTGTGAGCTGAAAATGTGAAGAATGCATTTATATGAAGAATTGAAGCACGAGTTTTGATTTAGTTTATTTCCTGATTCATCTACTCAGACATTTAGTTCAATAAGGTTATTTAGGTCATTGTTTATATTGTACTAATTGGACTGTATGAGCTGCTATTTCTCAGATTTATGTGAACATTATGAGTTAGACACTAGTAGTAGTTAATTTCATGGTAGGTTGATAGAATAATTTCATGTTAGTTGTAGTTAATTTCCTGTCATGGAACTGTTCAGAACGTGTGAACTAAGGCTAAAAGGCTGCTTAAAAATGCTAGATTAGGTGCTAGGCTGTATACTGAGCATCGTCGTGTTCGTTGTTATTCCAATAAACATGATAATCCCTGTTTAACTGTTAACAAATGTGATTAAGTTTTTAGGTAGATCACCATTAGTTGATGTCATGTTCTGCTCAAAATAGATCATCAGATTCTCTATTTTCGTTTCATTGTTAGTATTGACTGAGCTTTGGCTCACGTTAGTTGGACTGTAAGGATTGGGCTCAACATAGGTCCAGTTGAAAAATAGTCAGGCCCATTTCCCTTTTAATTCAATTAATTTGAGGCCTAGGAAGTATAATTTAAGGCCTGGGCCCAATGGCAATATCAGAAGCCCAAAGCTGGGCAAGTTCTAAATAAAAAACAGCAACATTTACTTGCTTCCTGGGCTGATTTCAAGGCCCAAAAACTGTTGAGGATTTGGATTACATGAAAGTCATGGACCTGAAGTATAGTAGTCCTTAAATAATACCAATTAACTAGGCTTTAGAGACAATACTTAATAAAATCGTAGTTCTTCAGGTTGGCCTTTAAAAAAAATGAGGTGCGACGTGCCAAATAAAATCACAAATAGCGTGGCCCTCTTAATTGTTTTCTAAAAATATGTAGATCTCAGGATGCGCCATTTAGCAAATTTCATGGCTTCCCGCAAAGTTAATAATGCGCTAGTTGCTTTAGGTTCGGCATTTAATAATATTACCTTCATAAACTCGGGTGCACATTTATGTGACCCTAATCCAAATTCCAACGGAGTTGAAATATGTCAAAAGCCACAGGTGCATTTATGTGACGTGGTTCGAGACGTGTTTCCACGATGTTGTAATTCTCTTTAAAAATTAATAATAAAGCGGTTTAAAGTCAAAAAGTACATAGATTAAAACATGTATTAAAATAAGATATTTAGCCATTTATAACAGTTTAAGCGACCGTGCTAGAACCACGGAACTCGGGAATTCCTAACACCTTCTCCCGGGTTAACAGAATTCCTTACTCGGATTTCTGATTCGCGGATTGTTAAACAGAGTCAATTCTTCCTCGATACGGGACTCAACCGGTGACTTGTGACACTATTAATCTCCCAAGTGGCGACTCTGGATTTTTAAATAATAAATCTCGTTTCAATTGTCTTTTAATTGGAAAAACTCCTTTATACCCTTACGGGTGTAGGAAAATGGAGGTGTGACAGCTCCGGCGACTCTGCTGGGGATAAGAACCCAGAACTTCGGTTCAGGGTTCAGAATTCGAGCTTAGAATAATTGTTATACTTGGCTTTATCTGATTTTCCTATATGTTTCATGTTAAATGTGCTAAATGATTTACTGTTTTGATATTATCTGGAATGTATATAAACTGTGACGAAACCCTTCTCTTTTCATCTTCGGGGATGTGCTTATTGGTTGAGACTCCCTATTATGTTAGTGTCATACCCTGAAATAAGAAAGAGGTCGGACAAGTTACTAAGCCGGATGGCCTTTTGGTTCCCGGTACGTAGCCTCCTCATCGACTCGAGTTGTCCGCTCGGGTACACAGTCTAGAACATATACCCAGGTTTTGCACCTAGAATAACTTGACTTCATGTCGGATCCCTAGTAGGAACGCTTATTTGCATCACGTGCATATGACTTAGGGGACTCAACACAGGGGTTGGGTCCGTCTTGGACAGGTAACCTGAAATGAAAAAGACCATCCTGATGCATCTTATGTGTTGCGTGTACATTTATTTGTCTCGGATTCGCATGCTAACCGACTTTGAATATCTGGAAAATTTGGAAAAAAAGAAAAGAGAAATGGCAGTGTGGAGAGTTAATTCCCTATTTTAGAAAAATCAATGTCCAAGTAGTGCCGAAACTCTGTCGGATTTTTGAGAAAAATGAAAGAAAAAAAAAAGTGTGTTTATTTTAATAGTTAGTTTTATTTGCCAATGGAAAAGAAAAACAAAAAGAGTTTATTTTTAAAATAGTTTGTTTTAGGTGTCACTGAAAAGAAAATATAAAAAGAGTCTTGTTTTCAGAAATAGTGTACTTGCCAACGGAAAAGAGTCTTGTTCCCAAAAATAGTTAGTTTTATTTGCCCGAACTACGCCAGTTTGATTCTCACAGGGTGTGGGATACGTAGGCAACCCCTATCGGGTCCAACTTTCCTTTTTGCAAAAATAGCCCAAAACAACAAAAAAATTATTTTGTCATAAATAAGTCAGGTGAGGCTATTCTTGTCTAAAACAAGCCGAATGTCCCTAAAAGGGCGCCAGAAGGCTGTTTTTGCGAGAATAGCCACATTGGGTCATTTTCAACGGTTAGCGGGCATAGCCTTAAAATCTTCTTCCCGGACTGCTGAAAGGCCGCATTCACAAAAACCGGTTGTCTGTGTTAAATCAAAAATTTGAATAAAAAATAATAGTGTCATTTTTCCCTTTTAGGTCAAAATAAGTGATTAAATCACCTTAATAAATATGCAGGATGAGCACGATTCAAAATGAACATGTCTCAATCATGTATAAAATCCCTTTGGAGTTGCGTCTGTGGTGGAACGATCTAGGAAGGAAGGGCAAGATGAAGTCAAAAAATATTTGAAAGGGCTTACCGGTTTGTTGGAGATTATACCTCGGGGAGACATTATCAGAGCATTGCTCACATGCTGCGACCCGGCACACAACGTGTTCTATTTTTCAGACTTTGAACTCACCCCGACCTTAGAAGAAATAGCTGGCTACATCGGAAATGATGAGGTTCCTTTAAGACACAAGTACTTGGTTGCCCCGAGAACCGTAGCTGTGCACAGATTCTTAGACTCACTGAAGATAAGAAGGATGATCCACAACACAGATTTGGTAAATGGCTTTTGTACTCCACACTTCATATACCACAGATATGTCCATATAGGAGGGTTCAACAACTCGGAAAATAAGATATTTAGCAAAGGAAACTGCCAAAAATGGGAAGAACATAGATAACCGGGGTCGTCAGCACTCTACTCACTCAAGCCAAAAGCACTCTTGCGCCCATGATATTAGCCGACATCTTCCGCACTCTTACGGCCTGCAAAGCCGGAGGAGACTTCTTTGAGGGGTGCAATCTATTGTTGCAAATGTGGATGACCGAACACCTGTGCCATTGTCCTCAATTCCTGAGTTATGGGTCTACAGAGAAAACCTGTATAGAGGAGTTTTATACGAGGATTAAAGGGATCAGCTTGCCTGAAGGGTTCACGGGCTAGATATCATACTTTCGGTCCCTCACTGCCAGTCAAATAGAGTGGAGGTTTGGATGGTTGCCTGTTGATGAAATCATATATATGCCAGCAGCAAGGCTGCACTTTCTCTTGATGGGTCTTAAGAGCATTCAGCCTTATACTCCGTATCGGGTTTTAAGGCAACTCGGGAGATTCCAAATAGTGCCAAAAGACGACGATCTTAGTATCCAAGTGGTTGAGATTGGTCCTGATGGCCAGTTTCCTGAAGCAAGGGTCTGCCAGGTCTGGAGTGAATGTCAGTACTTGGCAGCAAATACCTGTATACAGGATTGATCTAAAGGGGAAGTTTCACCTGAGTATCATGCCTGGTATAGAAGGGAAGTTGCATTTGGGAGGTCGTCCAAAAGACCTCACCTCCAGGATTTTGCCGAATCATCGCAAGAACAATGGGCCTGGTTAGCTAAAGAAACAGAATACAAAACTAAAATAGGAGAATTAGAAAAGCAAGTCTGAGACCTTCAGTTTGAAAACAGTGTGCAAGTCACAGCCGATGAGGGTGAGAAAAAGAAATTGTCCAAAGAGAATGAAGCCTTACGAGCCCAAATAAAAAAGATGAAGATAGCGGCCGAAAATCCCGTTAGGAGTGCCAAGGATGCAAAGCTTATAGAAAATCTAAGGCAAAAAGTGAATGACTACAGTTTTGAACTCAATAAAGCAGAAAAGGAATTAGTCAGAGTTTGAAAACAATTGGCTAAAAACGCAGAAGAACGTGCCCGCATGGTTAAGCAGTTGAAAGAAGAATACGATAATGAGTTCACGGGATTAAAGAAAAGGGTCATTTCCACAGAGAACAAAATGATCAAACAAGCGAAAGAATTCAAGGTTGAAAGAGAGCACTGCTACACGGCGTTGGCATAATTAGAAATGGAATTGCAATAACTCCAGGAACAAAACCAGGTAGCCGAGCAGACTTTGGAGGCCAGGGCCCAACAGATAGGGCGGTTGCTTCAGAAAAAGGGCAGAATAAGAGAGAGAATCTTAACCATTGCTCACTACATTACTAGGAAATGCCAAATGTGTGAGAACATGACTCGCACTACCTTCTTTGCATCGATGATGATATTTGTGAAGCAAATAATGAGTGAATTGGACAGACTTCAAAGGGAACTTGCATATAGGTCTGCGGCGAGACCGAACAATGTCCCACGGGCACCAGGAACTTTAATGTATTCATGATTGTCATTTAAGTCTGCATTTCCTTTTCTACTAGAGTTTGTCAGTTGTCTGAGTCTGTATTTTCTTTTCGTTAAAAGTCAGTCAGTTGATTGAGTCTGTATTTTCGTTTGAAATAGAACAGGGATGGTAGAGTCTGTAGTTCTTCTATTCATTAGAGTCTATTAATATGTCATTTTTGAGTCTTTGTAATCAAAGTATTTGCTATCAATAAAATTGAAAATCCTAAAACATTTGGCTTCTATTTTTATTTTTCACGGACTACACTTGGTTCGATTCATGCGGGGTCATGATACGTAGGCAATCTCCATAGGATTCAACCGTAACTAAATGAAAAGGAAAAAAGGAAAAACAAGAAAGGGAGTGAAAGGAAAGAGGTGAAAAACAAGAGAGGAAAGAAAACAAAAGAGGGAAAAGGGAAAATAAAAAGACAATAAGAAACCAAACGAAAAAAACAATGGCAAAACAAGAAGGAATGAGAGAATAAGAACAAAGAGAAAACAAAGGCAATAGTGAAAAAAGAAAAGAAAAGAAGTTGCAATCGGGAATAAGGAAAGTCGGGATGATGCAAGCGGTCGAGCCATGCATAATAGAAATGGTTAAGGTGCATTCATTCCCCAAACGTGCGATTATCAAATTTGTTAAAGCCCTAACCACTAACCAAGTTGTGTTGATGTATTAAGTCCAGGCAGGTAGTTAGTTGATTGGCATTCTGGCAACCCATTCCTACAACACCCGGTCAAAAGACAAATTGAACATGACAGGCCAGGAATCAGATACCAGTATTGTGGACCCATCAAAAGAGGTGGAGGTGTTAGATGTTAACGCAATGAAAGAGGAGATGCGTAAGTTGAAGCAGCAAATGGCCAAAATGTATCAGGCTTGGGCTAAGGGGCAGCCGGCGCCAGTTTATCACGCCAATCCAGCCTATATCCCACCATTGGCTCAGTCTTAGGAGCCTCCTACTGTGAATTCATCTCCAGCTTTCCCTTTCTACCAACAGAGCTATGGCACCACCTCCTACCCTCCCCAAGCTCCACCACCCAAACAAAATCCTCCTCCACCAATCACCCATGTCTTTGTGGCGCCTCCACCTGCCACATTGCCAAGATCTTCCAGTGAGCCACTGTTTCAAACTCACGATAGCTAGTACTATCCTCTTGAGCCTACCTTTACAGATCCTGAGCCATATTCCTACACCCCTCACTTTGAGCTCCCGGTGGAAACTGAAAAGCTGCCTAAGAACCCGGAGCAGGAAGAGATGTTTCGAAAAGTAAAAAGCCTGGAGCAATCCGTCAGGAACATTCAAGGGTTGGGTGACCAAGTCAGTGTGGCCTATAAGGATTTGTGTCTGTTCTCAGATGTTCAGTTACCATCAGGGTTCAAAATGCCTAAGTTCGATCTGTATGACGGGCAAGGTGACTCGGTAGCCCACCTGAGGGGATTCTGTAGCAAAATGAGAGGGGCAGGTGGAAAATATGAGTTATTGATGGCGTACTTCATCCAGAGTTTGAGTGGGTCTGCTTTGGAGTGGTATACACGACAGGGCCATGGTAGGTGGTATACCTGGGATAACTTGGCACAAATGTTCGCCTGCCATTTTCAGTACAATCTAGAAATTGTTCCAGATCGCCTGTCACTGATAAAACTTGAGAAGAAGCCCGGGGAGAGCTTCAGGGAGTATGGTTGATTACTTTTTGCAAGCTCTGGAGCCGACTTATTTTGGTCACTTGGTAACAACAATTGGCAAATCTTTTAATGAAGTTGTGAAGAAGGGAGGAATGGTTGAGGAAAGACTGAAATCCAATAAAATCATGAGCTATTCAGCGATCAAAGCCACCACCCAGGCCATCAAAAGCGGCACTGGGGGCGTGCTCGGGAAAAAGAAGAAAGAAGAAGTTACAACCGTTGAGTCCGGAGCTTGGTCCAGATCTAGAAGCCCATCATCCTACTACAACCAACCCCGACCCCACCATCACAATTACCCATACACCTTATATATCCCTCCATAACACTATTACCCACCGCCAGATCCATATTTTTCCGTCCACCATGATCAAACTTATACCCAGCCTCCGGCTCACGCGCAATAGTGTGCACCATCTCCCCAAAACTCATACCCAGCTCCACAAAACACATATCCACCCCCAAGAGCCTACAAAAATCCCCCCGGAACAGGTCACCGATCAAACCCAGCATTCAAAAATGAGAGATTACATAAGCAAAAGACTTTCACTCCATTGGGAGAATCATATACTACTCTTTTTCACAAATTGAGGTAGTTAAGTCTGTTGAATCCAATTGAGACCAAAATGCCAAACCCCCTTCCTAGTAAGCTGGACCATTAAGTAAGCTATGAATACTGTTCGGGGGGCCCGGACATGATACATAGAAGTGTTGGAAACTGAAGACCATCGTGCAAGAGCTCATTGACACTCACCGGACCGACGTTCAGGCCCAAAGGCACCAAATATTAACTAGAATCCATTGACGGCTCACCATGAGGCCCACATGATTGAATTGATACACAAGGGAGGGGAGCCCAAGAAACCCTCGCAAACGGTAATGACGATCCGAGCTAGCAAAACCAGTTCAAAGGAAAAGTTAACCAATGGGAAAGCGGTAGTCCAGTTGAAAGGGGCGGACAATAAGCCAGCTGTGGTAGCCGAGAAAGGTTCATCAAGCATTGTTGCAGTAAAACCAGAGTCGGTCAAAGTGGTGATACAAGGGGTAGTAAACAAACCTGTCGTGATTGTGAATGGAGCTCGCATAGAGCCTGTTATCATAAAGCCAGTAACTCAGTTGCCAATTACCAACAGCAAAGCCATTCCTTGGAGTTATGAACAGGTGGTGGTGATATACAAGGGGAAAGAAATCAAAGAAGAAGTCTATGAGGCACGGGGTCTGACTCGTTCGGGAAGGTGCTTTGCCCCCGAAGAGTTAAGAAAAGCCAGGGTCCCCAAAGATAACCCGGTACCGGTTAAGAAGGTCATGATAAAAGAGGAAGTAGAAGAATTCTTGAAAAAGATGAAAGTGCAGGATTACTCTATTTTTGAACAGTTAAGGAAGACACCAACCCAGATCTCATTGCTTTCATTGCTTATCCACTCAGACGAGCATTGCAGGGCGCTGATGAAAATACTGAATGAGGCCCATATCCCTGATAAGATCTCTGTGAATCATTTAGAGAAGATAACAAATAAAATCTTTGATGTGAATAGAGTGACCTTATTCGATGATGAGTTGCCTGTGGAGGGCACGGAACATAACAGGGCTCTTTATTTGACAGTGAAGTGTGAGGATTCTGTAGTCACCCGAGTGCTGGTTGAAAATGGGTCTAGTGCAAACATTTGTCCTCTGTCCACGTTGAACAAGATGAATGTCGATGACGACAGAATTCATAAGAACAACATCTGTGTACGGGGGTTTGACGGTGGGGGCAAAGATTCAGTGGGAGACATAATACTAGTATTGACAATCGGGTCAATGAAGTTCACTATGGAATTCCAGGTACTAGATATGGCGGTCTCTTATAACCTCTTGCTGGGGCGACCATGGATCCATGCCGCCAAGGCGATGCCTTCTACATTGCATCAAATGGTCAA
The DNA here is from genome assembly GCA_026770625.1 of Nicotiana glauca. Taxonomy (NCBI): domain Eukaryota; kingdom Viridiplantae; phylum Streptophyta; class Magnoliopsida; order Solanales; family Solanaceae; genus Nicotiana; species Nicotiana glauca. The sequence continues at coordinate 80,991 of MU773152.1, forward strand.
GTTAGAGTGGGACAGATAGGAGATTGTAGTGCACGGTGAAGACAATATGTGCGCTTTAAGTGATGCCATTGTGCCTTTCATAGAAGTTGACGACGATAAGGGGTCGTGGGTCTACCAAGTCTTTGACACAGTCTCAGTGGAAAAGGTTCCAGAGGGTAAAAGCATCCCAGTGCCTAGAATAATAGCCGCAACTGTCATGGTGGCTTCGGAAATGTTTAAGAACGGGTTCATACCAGGCAAAGGTTTGGGTGTTGCTCTTTAAGGCATTGTGCAGCCAGTTTCTCTTCCCAAGAATCTGGATAATTTTAGTTTAGGGTTCAAGACCACAGCTGCGGATGTAAGGCGGGCCCGCAAAATGAAGAAGAAAGCATGGGTCCTTCCCAAGCCAATCCCATGTCTGTCCAGATCATTCGTCAGGCCGAGTATCAGAAAGCAACTGTTGTTAAAAGTTTCTAGGTCATTGATTGGTGCTGATGGAAACTTGGATAAAGGGTTTGAAAGGTTATTCGCTGAGGTTAACATGGTTGAGGCCGGGGAAGAGTCAAGCAAGGCAAATGTGCAGTTCGTCAGACCACGTGCAAAAGTCAACAACTGGGAAGCTACTCCTCTTCCTACTCGGAGAGAGTCTTGGTAGTGGGTTTTGATTTTCTTTTGTTGTCTGGATTATTCCAGGGTTAGTAATTTAGATATTATGTTCCGTCCAATTGGATGTGTTAAAGCTCTGTTATCTTTATATTCAATGAAATGCAATTGTCTTTCTTTCTTCATTCCTAATTTTGTTTCCATTTTCTTTTCTTCTCTGTACAGTTCTTTTTATGCTGATATCAATGACATGACATGCATGAGAAATCTTCGGCTCAATTTTAAAAGCCAATCTAACTCGAAAATAATAATACAAGAAATTGAGTGTGATGATGAGTTAGAATATGATGATGACGGGGCCTATGAAGAAATTAGTAAGGAATTAAGCCACTTTGAGGAAAAACCCAAACCTAACCTAAATGACACGGAAGCAGTTAATCTAGGGGACCAAGATAATGTCCGTGAAACTAAAATAAGTGTTCATCTGGAACCACAACTCAAGGAGGAGATAATCAAATCACTGTTCGAATAAAAGGATATTTTTGCATGGTCGTATGATTATATGCCGGGTCTAAGCATTAACTTAATGGTTCACAAATTGCCCACTGACCCGGCACTCCCTCCTGCCAAGCAGAAGCTGAGAAAGTTCAAAACGGATATAAGTGTAAAGATCAAAGAAGATATCACCAAGCAGTTCGATGCGAAAGTCATTCGGGTCACGTGGTATCCCACCTGGTTAGCCAATGTTGTGCATGTGCCAAAAAAGGATGGCAAGACCAGGGTGTATGTTGATTATCGGGATCTTAACTAGGCAGGTCCGAAAGACAATTTCCCACTGCCGAATATCCACATATTGATTGATAATTGTGCCAAACATGAGATTGGTTCTTTTGTGGATTGTTACGCGGGATACCACCAGATCTTAATGGGTGAGGAGGATGCAGAAAAGACGACATTCATCACGCTGTGGGGAATATACTGTTATCGGGTCATGCCGTTTAGTTTGAAAAATGCTAGGGCAACCTATATTATGGAAATGACAACAATATTCTATGATATGATACACAAGGAAATTGAGGTGTACGTGGATGATGTGATCGTGAAGTCTAGAAAGCAGTCTGACCATGTCAGGGATCTGAGGAAGTTCTTCCAAAGGCTTCGCAAGTACAATCTCAAGCTCAATCCTGCAAAGTGCGCTTTTGGGGTACCGTCTGGGAAGTTGTTGGGATTTATAGTCAGTCGTCGGGCTATTGAACTAGACCCATCAAAGAACAAGGCTATTCAGGAATTGCCACCTTCGAGGAACAAGACTAAGGTGATGAGTTTGTTGGGGATATTGAATTATATCAGCAGGTTCATTGCTCAGCTCACGACAACTTGTGAGCCAATCTTCAAATTGTTAAAGAAAGATGCTTCAGTCAAGTAGACAGATGAATGTCAGGAGGCTTTTGATAAGATAAAGGGGTATTTGTCGAACCCACCCGTGTTGGTCCCGCCAGAACCAGAGAGGCCTTTCATTCTATATTTGACGGTTTTGGATAATTCATTTGGCTGTGTACTGGGGCAGCATGATGTTACTGGCAGAAAGGAGCAGGCTATCTATTATCTTAGCAAGAAATGCACGTCTTACGAGGTTAAGTATACTCATCTTGAGAGGACATATTGCGCCCTAACCTGGGTTGCACAGAAGCTGAAACATTACTTGTCATCTTATACCACTTACCTCATATCTCGATTGGACCCATTAAAGTACATCTTTCAGAAGCCTATGCCCACAGGGAGTCTTGCAAAGTGGTAGATCTTGCTTACAGAGTTTAACATTGTCTACGTCACCCGAACTGCAATGAAAGCACAGGCCTTGGCGGATCATTTGGCTGAGAACCCAGTTGATGAGGATTATGAACCTTTGAAGACTTATTTCCCTGATGAAGAGAAGATGCACATTGATGAGTAGGAACAAGTTGAGAAGCCGAGATGGAAACTTTTCTTTGATGGGGCTGCCAACATGAAAGGCGTGGGGATAGGAGCAGTACTTATTTCTGAAGCAGGGCAGCACTACCCTTTTACAGCTCAGCTTCGATTCTACTGTACTAACAACATGGCAGAATATGAGGCATGTATTTTGGCTCTGAGGTTAGCTGTAGATATGGGTATCCAGGAAGTCTTGGTCATGGGTGACTCGGACCTACTGGTGCACCAAATTCAAGGAGAATGGGAAACACGGGACTTGAAGCTTATACCGTATCGGCAATGTCTGCATGAACTTTGTCAACGGTTTCAATCAATAGAGTTCAGGCACATTCCAATGATTCATAATAAGGTTGCCGATGCGTTGGCTACTTTGGCGTCAATGTTTCATCATCCGAATAAGGCTTATGTGGACCCTTTGCAGATTCAGGTCCGCAATCAGCATGCTTATTGTAATGTGGTGGAAGAGGAACTTGACGGTGAGCCGTGGTTTCATGACATCAAGGAATATATCAGGATGGGGTGTATCCGGTACAGGCCACAGGTGACCAGAAAAGAATGATTCAACGGTTGGCTAGCGGGTTCTTCTTTATTGGAGGAGTGTTGTACAAAAGAACTCCAGATCTCGGGTTGTTAAGATGCATTAATGCGAGGCAGGCCACAGCTATCATGACTGAGGTACATTCCGGAGTTTGTGGACCGTATATGAGTGGGTACGTTCTGGAAAAGAAGATTCTCCGAGCACAGTATTACTGACTTACTATGGAGCGGGATTGCATCAGTTACGTACGCAAATGTCATTAGTGCCAAGTGCATGGAGACTTGATTCATTCTCCACCATCAGAATTACACACGATGTCCGCACCGTGGCCTTTTGTTACATGGGGCATGGATGTCATTGGGCCAATTGAGCCAGCAATGTCAAATGGGCACAGGTTCATTTTAGTGGCCATAGATTATTTTACCAAGTGGGTAAAGGCTAAAACGTTCAAGTCTGTAACCAAGAAAGCTGTGGTGGATTTTGTGCATTCAAACATTATCTGTCGGTTTGGGATACCAAAGGTGATCATTACAGACAATGGAGCTAATCTCAATAGTCATTTTGAGCAGTTCAAGATTACCCATCGCAATTCTACGCCATACCGCTCTAAGGCAAATGGTGCGGTTGAAGCGGCCAACAAGAATATAAAAAAAATACTTCAGAAAATGGTAGAGGGTTCTAGACAGTGGCATAAAAAGCTGCCTTTTGCATTGTTGGGGTACCGCACCACTGTTCGAACTTCAGTAGGGGCAACTCCTTATACATTGGTGTATGGCACCGAAGTAGTGATACCCGTAGAAGTGGAAATCACGTCCCTTCAAATTATCGCGGAGGCTGAGATCGATGATGATGAATGGGAGAAAACCCATATGGAACAGTTGAGTTTGATCGATGAGAAAAGATTGTCATCAGTGTGTCATGGCCAATTGTACCAACAAAGAATGGCAAAAGCATACAACAAGAAAGTGCGTCTGAGGAAGTTTGAAGTAGGACAGTTAGTACTGAGAAGTATTTTGCCTCATTGGGCTGAAGTAAATGGAAAGTTCGCCCCAAACTGGCAGGGACCATTTGTTGTAACAAGAGTGTTGTCCAATGGTGCACTGTATTTAACAGATGTGGAAGGAAAATGTGTAGAAATTGCTATCAATTCTGATGCGGTCAAGAGATACTATGTATGATTTCTTTATTTAATTATATTTGTTTTTATTTGCCATATTTTGAAGATTGAAATGACGAAGGCATTTTGTTCTACTATCTAAACACTTTACTCCTTTGTTACCCCTTTGAGCCTTTTTTATTTTCTTTCATACCCCTATTTCGGAATAAATGGCACAATTCAGAAACGCAAGTGCAGAGGATAACTAAGGAAGGAAAAGAAAAGAAAAGAAGAAAAAAGAAAAAAGAAAAAAAACAAAAGAAGGAAAGAAAAAGAAAAGGAAAGAAAAGAAAAGTGAAAAAAAAGAGAAATGAAAAAAGAGAAAGAAGAGAAAGAAAAATCACAACAACAAAGTAATTCCTATGACATGAACTACGTTTGACTTGATCCCGAAATGGTACGTAGGCAGCCTCTCTCTGAGGTTCAGTCACACCAAAATAAAATTCAAAAGTCCCCAAGCAAGAAACTGGGGCAGAAGTTGTGGTTGTTGTGAGAAATCTGATTCCGAAAGTTGTAGCTTTAACCCATTTTGAATTGTTTTGAGCCTTTTATGCCCTTTGTTTCTAACCCATCCAAAAGCCCACGTTACAGTCCAAAGAAAGACCTTCCGATCAGTCTTCGAGAAATGCCAAGTCAAGCAGGTAAAGGTAATTCATGATAGGGGCAACACTCTGGTTTAAGCAGGAAAATTTAAAAATGAGAGAGTCTTATTGGTGAAAACACTCACGGGCACCGTAAGGAGACGGGAGCTGAGAGAAATAAAAATGAGAGAGTCTTATTAGTAAAAACCTTCACAAGCACTGTAAGGCGACCTGAGTTGAGAGAAATTGGAATGAGAGAGTCTTATTGGTGAAAACCCTCACAGGCACCTTGAGGAGAAAGTGAGTTAACAAGAGAACAAGTAAGAGAGGGATGTTGGTGGAAAACTGCATCAAGGCACCGCAGGATGAACAAGGTCAAGGTTTGGGTAAAATAATCAAGTTATGGAAATTCTGAGGCAACGAGGTATGGCAATTGGAAGTTGATTGGTTGGAAGGTTGGGCCTATTAGCCCGAAATGCATGTCATGATCATTGGTATCAGTTGTTCCGGCCAGATAAGTTTCTTTTTCCTTCCCTTTTATCAGTCATCCAGTTTTGGATTCTTCGTATCCTTAACTCGTAAAATCATTGCATTTCATTTTCTTTTGGGGTTTATCTGTCTAAGACATTTCAATGTTAGTCTTGTTCAAAGCAAGTGAAAATGGATTTCAAAGCTCACTACCAATGTCCAAAATTGTAAAGCACAACGTGGTCAGAGCGTGTCGAAGACAACATGATGTAAGGTGGAATACAGGGAATCACCGAAAGTTTCATCGGTGGAATGATGTGGTAATGTCGTGGGAAACACAAAGGTTCAGATAAAGGGGTCATATGTGTGAAACAATAGCATGGGTACAGAACACCTGGGTTGTCAGAGGTCGTGGGGTTTGAAAGTCAATCAGAAAGCCAAGCGGTTCAGGGCCAGTTTAGGGAAGCGGGTCAAAACAAACAATGCAGCGGAAGACTTTCAGCAAGAATGACATCAACTAACCACCGTTTTAAACTGACAAAAATTTCTTTGATAGAAACAAGGGCAGAAAATTCGGTTTGTTTTGAAGGAACTCTCTGTAAGGGAAAAATAAGCATTAATCAGGTTTGACCGTAAAGTGGGGTTTGATCAAAATACAAGATAATCATGAATAGCATAGGGGAATGTAAGTTGGTGTCAAAGTTTGTGTGTTTAAGATAAGATGCAATTAGGAGTGGTCAGGCTCTTCCTGGATAATAGGACTTAGCTTTCAATGTATTAGTAATAGCTGGTAGAATGATTCAGTTGACACTCACCATGTACCCAGCTTCCAAACTGGGACAGAAAATTTTCTTTTTTTTTGTCTATTTTGTTGAAATCAGGAGCCCACCTGGAGAACAGAGGCATGCATTTTCAAGTTTTGAAGTCGGGAGCCCTCCCGTATAACAGAGGCATATATTTTCAAGTTTTGAAGTCGGGAGCCCGCCTGTATAACATAGGCATATATTTTTTTGTTTTGAAGTCGGAAGCCAGCCCGTATAACAGAGGCATGCATTTTCAAGTTTTGAAATCGGGAGCCCGCTCGTATAACAGAGGCATATATTTTCAAATTTTGAAGTCGGGAGCCCGCCCATATAACAGAGGCATGCATTTTCAAGTTTTGAAGTCAGGAGCCCGCCCGTAGAACAGAGGCATATATTTTCAAGTTTTGAAGTCGGGAGCCCGCCCGTAGAACAGAGGCATATATTTTCAAGTTTTGAAGTCGGGAGCCCGCCCGTATAACAGAGGCATGCATTTTCAAGTTTTGAAATCGGGAGCCCGCACCTATAACAGAGGAATATATTTTCAAGTTTTTAAGTCGGAAGCCCGCACGTATAAAAGAGGCATGCATTTTCAAGTTTTGAAATTGGGAGCCCGCTCGTATAACAGAGGCATATATTTTCAAGTTTTGAAGTCGGGAGGCCGCCCATATAACAGAGGCATGTATTTTCAAGTTTTGAAGTCGGGAGCCCACCCGTAGAACAGAGGCATATATTTTCAAGTTTTGAAGTCGGGAGCCCTCCCGTAGAACAAAGGCATGTATTTCAAGTTTTGATGTCGGGAGCCCGCCCATAGAACAGAAGCATGTATTTTCAAGTTTTGAAGTCGGGAGCCCGCCCATATAACAAAGGCATATATTTTCAAGTTTTGAAGTCGGGAGCCCGCCCGTAGAACAGAGGCATATATTTTCAAGTTTTGAAGTCGGGAGCCCGCCCGTAGAACAGAGGCATATATTTTCAAGTTTTGAAGTCGGGAGCCCGCCCGTATAACAGAGGCATGTATTTTGAAGTTTTGAATTCGGGAGCCCGTCCGTAGAACGGAGGCATATATTTTCAAGTTTTGAAGTCCGAAGCCCGCCCGTATAACAGAGGCATATATTTTCAAGTTTTGAAGTCGGAAGCCCGCCCGTATAACAGAGGCATGCATTTTCAAGTTTTGAAATCGGGAGCCCGCTCGTATAACAGAGGCATATATTTTCAAGTATTGAAGTCGGGAGGCCGCCCATATAACAGAGGCATATATTTTCAAGTTTTGAAGTCGGGAGCCCGCCCGTAGAACAGAGGCATATATTTTCAAATTTTGAAGTCGGGAGCCCGCCCGTAGAACAGAGGCATATATTTGCAAGTTTTGAAATCGGGAACCCGTCCGTATAACAAAGGCATATATTTTCAAGTTTTGAAGTCGGGAGCCCGCCCGTATAACAGAGGCATATATTTTCAAGTTTTGAAGTCGGGAGCCCGCCCGTAGAACAGAGGCATACATTTTCAAGTTTTGAATTCGGGAGCCCGCTCGTATAACAGAGGCATATATTTTCAAGTTTTGAAGTCGAGAGCCCGCCCGTATAACAGAGGCATGTATGTTCAAGATTTGAAGTCGGGAGCCCGCCCGTAGAACAGAGGCATACATTTTCAAGTTTTGAAGTCGGGAGCTCGCCCGTATAACAGAGGCATACATTTTCAAGTTTTGAAGTTGGGAGCCCGCCCGTATAACAGAGGAATACATTCAAGTTCAGCAGTCGGAAGGGAAGGAAAACCACATCAGTTTACAATGCAAAGCAGCAACAATGGATTTCACCGAGAGAACACAAGACAACAAGGCAACAAGAAATGCAAGGGCATGTTTGAAGATATAGATAGAATTTTTGTAATTCGTAGATCATAGCTTAGGCTAGTTTCTTTTATTGTTGACATGGTGTAATAAGGGAGATCAGCAAGCAGTAGCACCAGCAACAATAACAGTGAAATCACAGCTTTATGGTAGTCCCAGCTACTAGACATTCCCGAACTACACTGACATGATAACTTTTTAGCCAAGGATATGTAGGGAACCTCAGAAGCAGGGTGCGGTCAAATCTTTCAAAATGCTTCACACGGAGTATTCAAACAGGCGAAAATCGCTCGTATCCGCTCACTTATCTTTGCACGAAAACTCTTCGTGTTTCCGGGCTAAGAGGGGCAGCTATGAGCACGTGATTTTTGCCCTATATGAATTATTCCCATAGTTTCAAAACAAAATAATTTCTTTTATTATTTGCAATTTCGTGAATTTTTGTGGCATTCTAGGTTAATTGTTATCGTTTTGTGTGCACATTTTAATTCATAAAAATACAAAAATACTTATCATTTGCATTTAGGGTTTGATTTCACATTTTAGGATTAATTAGTAATTAAGTTACTTTAAAATGAAGAAAATAACAAAAATGGTTCTTTCGCATTTCTACTTTCAATTTGTTTTAGTTTTCTTTTAAATTAGGAATTAATTTATTTGACAATTAAGTATTATAATTATAGAGTCAATTTGGGTCTTTTATTTTTAATTTTGCATTTAACAAAAATCAGAAAAATAAATAAAAGTAATAAAAAAAAGAAGGAAAAGAGAAGTCTAAAAACATTTTTAAGGGTTGTTTGTGATTTGGGCCATTTTTAATTAAAAAAAAAAAGCACCAGCCCAAAGGAAATACAACCAGCCCATGGCCCAACCCACCTCTGAAAACCCGGCCTACCCCCCCCCCCCCCCCTCCCCGTTGTCTCTCCTTAACCTCACCCTCACAAACCCTAACTCCTCCGTCTTCCGCCGCCCGTCGAAAATCGCCTCCGCCGACGGCGGTTGTCCAACGACCCTGAAATTTACACCTCCTCGTTCTATATCTGCATTGGTTTATTTCAAATATCATCCAAACATCTCGAATAATTCAAACCCTAGCGCCGCCACCGCCGTGCACGGTGGCGCCACACCCCAAACCACTTCAAAATAACACCCTGGGTTCTCCTAGCTTCCCTCTTCTTAAATCCTTGTCTGCCTTTTCTCAAATATCTCTCCAACGCCTCGAATTTCAATTTTAGAAAAAGGGGCACAGAACCCTAGAAGTTCAATTGTTCGAGTTCTTCTCAGTTTCTTTAGGCCCAAGATTGATTCGAGGCATGAAATAATGTGCTCGTTTGTTCTTGTCAAAGAACAAACGTTCACATCATTCCGGGCTTCAAATCGGAGTCCTGTGTTGTTCAATCTTCTATAATGTAAGTTTTTCTGTTCTTTGTTTATTTAATTTTCCTGTTTGTTAGAATTAGTATATGCATGGCTTCTTCTGATAATCCACAATTAGTGCTTTAGGTTTTTTTTTTTTGGTAAGTCTGTGATTGTTTTCCGTCAGTTCAAGTGTGTTGATTAATAATTGAGTAGTGTTTAATTCTGTTTTTCTTAGTTAATTCAAGGTTTAAAACAGGTTGTTTGGATTTTGTTAATTAAAAGAGTTGTTTGGTTAGACCTTTGCTTAGCAGTGGTTAGTTCTTGTCCAGGGTAACAGGGTTGGGGGTTCGTTCAACTAGGGTTGGTAATTTTAGAATGAATGGGAGGGTAGTTTAGTTATTTTGTTTAGGGAATCTTGCAGTAACAGAATTGGAAACCTCTAGAAGCTTCTAGTATGGGGGTTAACTTTAATTTTTGATTATTTGTAGTATAACTTAAATAACAAGTCAGGAAATGAAGGACTAAATAGTTAAAGTCTGAAAATAAAAGAGGGGGCAAGGGGGTAAATGAAAATCTGAAAATTTCCCTTAGCTTTGCCAATGAAAATGCATGCCTAGTGCCTTAATTGAGAAGTTTCACAATATGAAAATTCCCCCCAGATTTTCACAAGTCTTCACAAGCTGAAGATTTGAATTTCAAATAAAAAACTCTAGACCTAGTTCTTCAAAAACCAAAAAACAAACAAAAACAACAGAAAATTCCAAAAAAAGTATTGTTACATTGAGTTTTCTTAGATTAATTTCAAGTACTAGCTACATATTCGAATTTCTAGCCTAGATAAATATGAAAAATGGCATGAAATTCCTTGTGATCAGTTGTTGAAGTTTCAGAGTGTGTTTTGGGTGCATTTTCAAATCCGTTTGGTGTTATTCAAGCTATTTTGATTGGTTTTTTGTCTGATTTGGTGTGAAAACATCTATTGGGTTCCTTTGAGATTATTTCTGGGTTGAACTACTGCTGGTTATGATTGTTGTGTATGTTTATTGCTGCTGACTTTATCTCCTTCTTCTCATTTCGCATCAATTCCAGGTACACAGTTGTAACTCTGATAATTGCGAGCTGAAAATGTGAAGACCGCATTTATGTGAAGAATTGAAGCACGAGTTTTGATTTAGTTTAATTCCTGATTCGTGTACTCAGACATTTAGTTTAATAATGTTATTTAGGTCATTGTTTATATTGTACTAATTGGACTGTATGAGCTGCTATTTATCAGATTTATGTGAACATTATGAGTTAAACGCTAGTAGTAGTTAATCTCATGGTAGGTTGATAGAATAATTTCATGTTAGTTGTAGTTAATTTCTTGTCATGGAACAATTTAGAACGTGTGAACTAAGGCTAAAAGGCTGCTTAAAAATGCTAGATTAGGTGTTAGGCTGTAAACTGAGCATCGTCGTGTTCGTTGTTATTCCAATAAACATGATAATCCATGTTTAATTGTTAACAAATGTGATTAAGTTTGTAGGTAGATCACCATTAGTTGATATCACCCTCTGCTCAAAATAGATCATCAGATTCTCTATTTTTGTTTCATTGTTAGTATTGACTGAGCTTTGGCTCACGTTAGTTGGACTGTAAGGATTGGGCTCAACGCAGGCCCAGCTGAAAAATAGCCAGGCCCATTTTCCTTTTAATTCAATTAATTTGAGGCCTAGGCAGTATAATTTTAGGCCTGGGCCCAATGGCAATATTAGAAGCCCAAAGCTGGGCAAGTTCTAAATAAAAAAACAGCAACATTTACCTGCTTCCTCGGCTGATTTCAAGGCCCAAAAACAGCTGAGGATTTGGATTACATGAAAGTCATGGACCTGAAGTATAGTAGTCCTTAAATAATACCAATTAACTAGGCTTTAGAGACTATACTTAATAAAATCATAGTTCTTCAGGTTGGCCTTTAAAATAAAATGAGTTGCGTCGTGCCAAATAAAATCACAAATAGCGTGTCCCTCTTAATTGTTTTCTAAAAATATGTAGATCTCGGGATGCGCCATTTAGCGAATTTCATGGCTTCCCACAAAGTTAATAATATGCTAGTTGATTTAGGTTCGGCATTTAATAATATTACCTTCCTAAACTCGGGTGCACATTTATGTGACCCAAATCCAAATCCCAACGGAGTAGAAATGTGTCAAAAGCAACGGGTGCATTTATGTGCTTCGAGGCGTGTTTTCACGACGTTGCAATTCTCTTTAAAAATTAATAATAAAGCGGTTTAAAGTCAAAAAGCACATAGATTAAAACATGTCTTAAAATCAGATATTTATCCATTTATAACAGTTTAAGCGACTGTGCTAGAACCACGAAACTCGGGAATGCCTAACACCTTCTCCCGGGTTAACAAAATTCCTTACTCGGATTTCTGGTTCGCGGACTGTTAAACAGAGTCAATTCTTCCTCGATTCGGGATTCAACCGGTGACTTGGGACATCATTAATCTCCCAAGTGGTGACTCTAAATTTTTCAATAATAAATTCCATTTCGATTGTACTTTAATTGGAAAAACTCCTTTATACCCTTACGGGTGTAGGAAAAAGGAGGTGTGATAGGAAGCGGTCAATAATGGTTCATGGATAGTGGGTGTTCAAAGCACATGACTGGGAACACCACGGACTTTCTTTCACTAAAAGCCCTATAAGGAGGGAGTGTATCCTTTGGCAATGGAAAAAAGGGGTACATTCTTGGAGTTGGAAAAGTCGGGAAGTCACTCACTCATTTTATTGAAAATATGTACTATGTAAATGGCCTTAAGTACAGTCTGTTGAGTGTCTCTCAAATCTGTGATAAAGGAAACAAGGTGCAATTCTTGTCCAAAATATGTACAGTCACTAATCTTGTGACCGATGAAATAGTACTTGTGGCCAAAAGATACAAGAACATCTATGTTACTAATTTCGAGTCCTTACAGAGTGGTGATCTGAGTTTTCTGAAAGTTTTTTATGATGATGCTGAACTATGGAACTGAATATTGGGCCATGCAAGTTTTTCTCTTCTAAACAAACTAATTCAAAAGGACCTGGTCCATGATCTGCCTATGTCACAATTCAAGATGCAAAAATTTGTGATGCCTGTGCTAAAGGCAAACGTGTGAAGTCCTCTTTTAAGTCTAAAAGAGATGTGAGCACCTCAAAGCCACTAGAGCTTCTGCCTGAAGAACAAAGTTGAACGCAACTACCGACCAGTTCCTAAAGATAGCTTATTGTTATCCTAGTTGAGTTGTAACTTTGTGATTGTACTTATTGTATATCCTAAACTGCTTAGCTAGAAGTGTTTGATTAGGAATCCTCTTGTAAATCTGTAAGCTCCTTGAGTTTATGTTGTGACTAGGTTTAGTCATAAGCAAAAGTCTTTGTAACTGTAGAGTTATAAAGCGGCTTGTGGTGAGAGCATCACAAGTTAGTAAAAGTCTTTGTAACTAGGAGGTCACAAAGTGTCTTGTGGTAAGAGTACCACAAGTTAGTTGAGTAAATTCTTTGTAATAGAGTCATTTCAAAGTGGCTTGTAATAGGTTGTTTACAAGTTAGTGAAATTGAAAGCCTGCAGGTGTAGATCGTGGTTTTTGATCCATTTGTGTGGGATTTTCTGACGTAAAAATCCTCTGCCTTATTTATGTACTATTTTATTAGCATTCTCAGCAGAATCTCGTGGAGGATCAGGTACTCTACTGATTGGTGGACTCACACAAACTAATACTAGTGATTCTTTGAGTGCTTCTGCATATGTGTCTACACCAGTAGGTGATTCTATTGTTGTAGATCATGTCCATCGTTTATGTATAGTTATCATTGGTGCTCTTGAGACTCGAGTAGATTTGCTACTTATGGATATGGTTGATTTTGATATCATATTGGGGATGGACTGGTTATCACCTTACCACGCTATCTTGGACTGTCATGCCAACACTGTAACCTTAGCCTTGCCAGAATTGCCTCGTTTACAGTGGAGAGGGACTCCTAGTCATTCTACCCATAGGGTTATCTCGTATATGAAGGCTCGGCATATGGTCGAGAAGTTTTGTTTGGCTTATTTGACATATATTCGTGATTCTAGTGTTGAGGTTCCTTCTATGGATTTTGTGCCTGTTGTTCGTGAGTTTCCTGAGGTATTTCCTTCGGACCTGCCAGGTATGCCACCCGATAGGGATATTGACTTCTACATTGATTTGGCTCCGGGCACTCAGCCCATTTCTATTCTGCCATATCGTATGGCCCCGCCTGAGTTGAAGGAGTTAAAGGAGCAGTTGCAAAAATTGCTTGATATGGGCTTTATTAGACCTAGTGTCTCTCTTTGGGGTGCGTCGGTGTTGTTTGTTATGAAGAAGGACGGATCGATGAGGATATGTATAGATTACCGACAGTTGAACAAGGTTACAATCAAGAATAAGTATCCATTGCCGAGGATTGAAGATTTGTTTTATCAGCTTCAGGGTGCCAAGGTATTTCGAACATTGACTTGAGATCTGGCTACCATCAGTTGATTATTAAGGTATCAGATGTCCCTAAGACAGCTTTCCGCACTTGGTACGGGCATTATGAGTTCTTGGTGATGTCACTTGGGTTGACAAATACCCCAGCAGCTTTTATGGATTTGATAAATCGAGTGTTCAAGCCTTACTTGAATTCGTTCGTGATAGTCTTCATTGATGATATATTGATTTATTCTCGCAGCCGGGAGGAGCATGAGCAGCATCTGAGAGTGATTTCTTCAGACTTTGAGAGATAGTCAGTTGTATGCTAAGTTTTCGAAGTGTGAGTTCTGGATGAGTTCAGTTGCATTCTTGGGTCACATTATATCAACAGAGGGTATTCAGGTAGATCTGAAGAAGATAGAGGCAGTGAAGAAATGGACTAGACCCGCATCAGCTACAGAAATTCGGAGTTTCTTGGGTTTGGCAGGCTATTATCATCGGTTTGTGGAGGGGTTTTCATCTATTGCATCCCCAATGACCAGGCTGACCCAGAAGGGTGACTGGTTCAGGTGGTCAGACGGGTATGAGGGGAGCTTTCAAAAGCTCAAAACAACTTTGACTACGGCACCAGTATTGGTTTTGCCCACAAGTTCAGGGCCATATATAGTTTATTATGGCGCATCTCGTATTGGACTTAGTGCAGTGTTGATGCAGGATGGCAAGGTCATTTCTTATGCTTCGCGTCAGTCGAAGATTCATGAGAAGAATTATCTAGTTCATGATTTGGAGTTAGCAACCATTGTTCGCGCATTGAAGATTTGAAGGCATTATCTATATGGCATGTCATGTGAGGTGTTCACGAATCACAAGAGTCTACCGTATTTGTTCAAGCAAAATGAGCTAAATTTGAGGTAGATGAGGTGGTTGGAACTATTGAAAGACTATGATATCACCATCTTATATCATCCGAGAAAACCCAATGTGGTGGCCGATTCTTTGAGTAGGAAGTCAGCAAGTATAGGCAGTCTTGCGTATATTCTGGTCGATGAGAGATCGTTTGCCTTGGATGTTCAGGCTATGGCCAATCAGTTTGTGAGGTTGGATGTTTCTGAGCCCAGTCGTGTGTTAGCTTGCACAGTCGCTCGTTTTTCTTTATTGTACCATATTCAAGATCGACAGTATGATGATCCTCATTTATGTGTCCTTAGGGACATGGTGCAGCACGGAGGTGCCAAGCAGCTCACATTAGGAGATCGTAGAGTTTTGAGGCTGCATGGTCGAGTTTGTGTGCCTAATGTGGATGGACTTCGAGAGTTGATTTTAGAGAAGGCCCATAGTTCCTAGTACTTTATTCATCCGGGAGCCGCTAAGATGTATCAGGACTTGCGGTAGCATTATTGGTGGAGGAGGATGAAGAATGATATTGTTGCATATGTGGATCGGTGTTTGGATTGTCAGCAGGTAAAGTACGAGCATCAGAGACCTAGTGGTTTGTTCCAGAAGATTGAGATTCCTAAGTGGAAGTGGGAGCATATCACTATGGATTTCGTTGTTGGGATCCTATAGACTCGGAGGATTTTCAACGTTATGTGGATTATTGTTGATAGGCTGACCAAGTCAACGCATTTCATTCCTATGGCAGTCTCCTATTCTTCTGAGTGGTTGGCTAAGATCTATATCTGGGAGATTGTTCGTCTTCATGGAGTGCATGTATCTATCATTTCAGAATGAGGTACACAATTTACCTCATGTTTCTAGAGGGCAGTTCAGTGAGAGTTGGACACACGGGTTTGAGCACAGCATTTCATCCTCAGATGGACGGGCAGTTCAAGCGCACCACTCAGATTTTGGAGGATATGCTTTGAGCTTGTGCTATTGACTTTGGAGGCTCGTGGGATCAGTTCTTGCCTTTAGTGTAGTTTGCCTACAACAACAGCTACCAGTCGAGCATCCAGATGGCTCCTTATAAGGCTTTATATGGTAGGTAATTTCGGTCGTCGGTTGGATGGTTTGAGCCGGGAGAGGCTCGGTTGTTGGGTACGAACCTAGTGCAGGATGCATTGGACAAGGTCAGGATCATTCAGGATATGCTTCGCACATCTCAGTCCAGGCAAAAGAGTTATGCTGACCGTAAGGTTTGTGATGTGGCATTCATGGTCGGTGAGCGGGTGTTGCTTTGGGTGTCACCTATGAAGGGTGTGATGAGATTTGGGAAGAGGGGCAAGCTTAGCCCTAGGTTCATTGGTCCTTTTGAGATTCTTGATCGAGTGGGAGAGGTGGCTTACAGACTTGCATTGCCGCCAAGCTTATCAGCCGTACATCCATTGTTTCATGTGTCCATGCTACGGAAGTATCACGGCGATCCATCCCACGTGTTAGATTTCAGCAATGTCCAGTGGGACAAGGACTTGTCCTATGAGGAGGAACCCGTAGCTATTCTAGACCGGCACGTTCATCAGTTGAGATCAAAGAATTTCCCTTCTGTTCGTGTTCAATGGAGAGGTCAGCCTGTTGAAGGATCGACCTGGGAGTCCGAGTCCGATATGCGGAGCCGTTATCCCTATCTTTTCTCCGACTCAGGTACTTCCTTTTTATGTCCGTTCGAGGACGAATGGTTGTTTTAGAGATGGTTATTTTAGAAATAAATTCTATGTTCTGAGGCCTTAAAATCCTCCCTTTTTCCTTACCTCGATCTGCGTACACAGTCCGGGCGTATATCCGGAAAGCCATTATGTGAAAATCTGTGAAAAATGATAAATTTTATTTTTAAAATGAATTTAAGTTGACTTGGGTCAACATTTTAGGTAAACGGACCCGGACCCATAATTTGACAGTCCCAGAGGATCCGTAAGAAAATATTGGACTTGGGCGTATGTCCGAAAATGAATTCCGAGATCCCAAACCCGAGAAATAAATTTTTTGAAGAAAATTATTTTCTTATTTTCTAGAATATATATGAGTTTTTGGAAATGGAATATATTTTGAATTTGATGGTATCGAGCCCGTATTTTGGTTCTAGAGCCCGGTACAGGTCTTATATGGGATTTAAGCTGAGCCTGTAAAATTTGGTAAGAAACGGACTTGAAATGATATGAATCAGACCCTCGGTTGTTAAAAATGGAACTTAAGAGTTCATGAGATTTTTCCTTTGATTTTGATGCTAAATTCATTGTTAAAGGTGTTAATTTGATGATTTGATTGCACGAATAAGTCCCTCCGATGTTCTTGAGTTAGTATGCATATTTGGTTTGGAGCCCCAAGGGCTCGGGTGGATTTTGGATAGGTTTCGGGATATTTTTACACTCGAGGAAAAAAAGTTGCAGGTTCACAGAAGTAGCAGGTCTCTGAAGCTAAGTCTCGCGGTCCGCGGTGAAACCTTCTCGGCCGCGGGGAATTATGTGGTCCGCGATGGGGCAAGGCCATACCTTCGCGGCCGCGCTCGATTTCTTGCGGTCTGCGGGTGAAGCTCTGCGGCCGCAGTCCTTTTTATGCGGTCCGCTGAGAGGGTCTGAGAGGGGTAGGGGTGTTCATGGTTCAATTTGGATCGGTTTTTCCTAAAAAGAAATCAAACCAAGTAAGTCGGTTTTTCAAATATTAGAACCAAACCAAGCCAATTAAATCGGTTTTTTCTCGATTCGGTTTATGTCGGTTTTTCGATTTTTTCTTAAATATAAGACATACACTACCAAACACACATTTCGGCGACCACATTTCAACGTAACACTATCAAATCAATTGCCCTTTGAGAAATCTATTATTTACCAAGATATATTGATGATAATTGAATCAAATAATGATGAATAATTTAAGGACTCAATTAAAAATATATTATTTTTAACATGAAATAAATTCTTACATTTAACAAAAAAAAATACTAATTTAACTATAATGTAAAGGTAAAGAACTGTACTAAAAGTGCAAACGATTAATATTTACTATAAAAAATTTAAAACTTTGTATAAAAGTATACATTTATATAGGTGTAATAATAAATTTAAAATAGCTACTCCTATATTCGGTTCGGTTCCCTTTTTTTTTATTAAAATCAAAACCAAACCAAATTTGATCTTTGATCGGTTTTTAAATTTCAAAACTAAAACCAAACAAACCAAAAAGTATCGATTTTTTTGGTCGGTTTGGTTTGATTTTCGGTTTGCTTCGGGTTTTCGGATTTTTATGAACACCCATAGAGAGGGATATATTTAAACGTACTTTTCAGTTATTTTTTACTTTTCAAAACCCTAAAATATAAGGGGCGATTTTTCAAATATCATTTCTTCCCCAAAACACTAGTAAGTGATTTTTAACTTATTTCTTTCACTCCTTAACTTCTTTTAACAAGATTTTATTCTAGAATATAGGGTTTTCATGGTGAAATTGGAAATTTTGGGTAAAACCTAAGAATATTAAAATTTGGGGATTTATACCTCAAATTGAGGTCGGATTCCAAAATTAATTACATATCCGGGCTCGGGGGTGAATGGGTAATTGGGTTTTGGTCCGAATTTTGGGTTTGGACCAAGCGGGCTCGGGGTCGATTTTAACTTTTGGAGAAATCATTATAAAACCTATTTTATGTATTAGAATTGATTTATTTAGCATTTATTGATATCGCTAAATAAATTGTGGCTAGTTACAAGCGAGTTGATGGTGAAAACAAGAGGTAAAGTGGTAGTTGAGGCTTGAAATGTGTTCGTAGCATCAAGGTAAGTGTTTGGTCTAACCTTAGCTTGAGGGATGGGGAGTTGCATTTTATTTGCTATATATTAATTGTGGAGTGTAACGTATAGGCATGGTGGCGAGTATCTATACGTTGGTGTCAAGCATGCTCGTGAGTCTCGTATTATAATTGTTGTGAATCCGTTGAGATTTGTTCATGCTTAAATGTGATAATTTTCATTATTATCTCCCTTGACGGGGTGTTATTGTTAAAGATATTGTCTCCCTTGTCGGGACGTTATTGTTTATGATATTGTCTCCCTTGCCGGGATGTTATTGTTTATGAAATTATCTCCCTTACCGGGAAGTTGTTGTTATACTCTTGTTGCCTTAACGGAATTCTTTTATGCTTGATGTTGATTTGTAAATGGGATCGGGTAGCATGCCGCCACGGTGATATATGAAATGGAAGCGGGTTGCACCCGTGCAACAAGTTATATAAAATGGGAGCGGGTTGCACGCCTGCAACAAGATATATGAAATGGGAGCGAGTGGCACACCCGCAACAGGATATATGAAATGGGAGCGGGTTGCACGCCTGCAACGAGATATATGAAATGAGAGCGAGTTGCACGCCTACAACAAGATATATGAAATGGGAGCGGGTTGCACGCCTGCAACGAGATATATGAAATGGGAGCGGGTTGCACGCCAGCAACAAGATATATGAAATGGGAGCGGGTTGCACGCCTGCGACGAGATATATGAAATGGGATCGGGTTGTACGACTACAATAAGAAAGAAATGAAAGTGATAACTGTGTTTGTTTTCCTCATTATTGTTTGCAATTAAATTGTGGTTTCCTTACATTCCTCTTTGGTATTTTGTCTGACACTTCCCGTAGCATGCTTCCTTTCCCCATATTTAACTGTGAATGTTTGTTTTATATTCGGATGTTTATGATTTAACTGCACAGGTTTATTCGGTCCCTGGTGGTGTAGAAAGTCCGGGCCGGGCCGGTTCCTTACTTCAAGCCCACAAGCCCGAGACCGCTATTCAACCGGGCCTAACGGGCTCCAACGACTCTTTTTAAATTTAAAAGAAAAATTAAAAATACCAACATAGATTTTTAAAATCTAGCCGTTGGCCTTTAATTTTCAACCGTTTGGAACTTTAAAAAATAATCATTTGGCCCCCAAACTTTATATAATTATACTTTTTTCCAATTCTCAACTATAAATATCCCTTCATTCTTTCATTTTTACTTACCAATTCATCGATCTCTCTCAATCTATATCTAATTTCTCTCCTATAATTACTTATTTTATTATTGCAATTTCGTGAAAAATTGTGAAGTTGGTGAATTGAAGTATTTAAGTCTTCAAGTCTTCAACGATTTTCAATTTTTAAGAAGTTATTCGGCAATTCGGTAAACTCGTTCCAACTCTTAAGTTTTAAGAATATATTTTTGTGTGTTTTAGTTTGCATAATTGTAATTAATATGGCATTTTCTTTGAAAAAAATATTTGGTGGTAAGGGAAAAGCTAAAATTGGTGAAAGTAGTCGCCA
>MU773152.1:108803-120862 GCA_026770625.1 Nicotiana glauca
GGGGGGGGAAGAGAAGAAAAAGAGAAAAAGAAGTCACAAATAACAAAGCGAAATATTGCAGATTATAGAGTATCCGAAATTTCAAATAATCTTTTTTCCTACGCCGGACAAAAGTAGTTCCTAGCAACTGTCTGCCTTCCCACATCTAAATCCCAAAATCGAGTTGTTTCACTAGTTTTTTCCTGTCACTCAGTAGAAATTTGGTTGTATACTCAGACGGGACAAGGTGGAACATCAAGAGTAATACCAGCTTGGATTTGGCCCCAACCAATAAGACGCCAGTGCTTCTCGATCCTTCGGCTAAGAGCAATTTTCTCACCTTTGCTGGTACACACGGGTGATGTCAATTGCAGTTTTGCAAAGACATTCTTGACAGCAACAACACGAGCCCCTGTTGACATAGACCCTATGTTTAACATGAGAATTTCTCCCTTAGCCAGCTTCGAGACTTTACCCTGCCTTTCTGAGTCCTTTGTCCTCACTCCCAGAAGACGCCGGAGCAAAAAGAAATTTACCTGCATTACAAAGTGATGTCATTTGAAAGAAGAAGAATAGTCATCATGCCCTTTTGTTCTAGAAGTGTACTCTTATGTGATTTACCTCAAGTTCAACAAACACTTCAGGAAGTGACCCAACCTCCCCAAGAACCTGTCCCACCAATCGGTCAGCACGAGTCAGCGTTGGATCCATAGTTGTTCCAACTCCAATGAGGCCTCCGGGCACAGCGAATTGTAGTTCATTTTGCTCAGCAAACAATGATACTATTCTTGAATATATTGGGGTACACTTAATGTTGCCAGTCTCATCCTTGACAACAATACCAGGACGAACCTCAATGAGTTGATTTACCTTTAGGACACCCTGCAGAAAAAAGTTTACTTTCTCATTTGACAATCCATCTTCCAATCAGATTTTCATCTCTATATGAAGGTTAGCATAAGCATCGGGTAGAAACAAAAGGACGTCTCTTAGGTTGGTAATTTGTGCCCTTGGTCAATTAATATGAACCGCGAAAGAAGAGAAGGTATGCCTGTAGCATTTGTTTGCTTTATGGAATTTAAGAACATACCTTCAGTATACTGCCACCAGCAACACCACCTCTGATATCATCAACTTCAAAGCCAGGTTTGTTAACATCAAATGATCGGATGACTATCATATTTGGTGGTGAAATGAAATTCCTTTCAGGAATGGGAATTTTCTTCACAATATATTCAGCCACAACATCAATGTTGTACTTCAGTTGCGCAGAGATTGGTACAACTGGGGCACCATCAGCAACAGTTCCCTGAACAAGGTATGAAGTAAGGTCTAGTGAAACAGCCTTAAGATCAAGCACAGAAACAGTAAAGAGGTAAACCAATTACACTAACCTGAATAAACTTCTGAATTGCCTCGTGCTGATTAATGGCAACATTTTCCTGAACTAGATCAACCTTATTTTGGAGAATTATTATGTGTTGGAGGCGCATAATTTCCACAGCAGCTAAATGTTCAGAAGTCTGAGGTTGGGGACAGCTCTCATTAGCAGCAATTAGAAGTAAAGCTCCATCCATAATTGCAGCTCCATTAAGCATTGTAGCCATGAGAATATCATGACCCTGCAGAAAATTTCACAATACAAAAGCATTCTATATCAGGAAATTAAATGTCTTAATTTGACAGCCATAAATCAGAGTAGAACCTAGGTAATTGGAAGAAGGCTAGATGTAGGGGAAGTGTTTACAGATTGATAGATTGCAAAAGAATAGTGCAGAGACTGGCAAAAGAACATAAGTGGATAACGTAAATTCTATCTTTTTAAGTTTTCACAAAGGTCAAGGATTAAAAGAATCCTACAGATCAGACAATAGACATGTCGGATTTTGGAGTCTATTTTGTAAAATTGCAAGGGTTCCATATTTCCAAAAGTGAGCTACAATGCAGCTAATGGAAGTTACGAAGACAAAGTAGTTTCACTTAGTATTGAAAGTACCTACGAATACAATAACATGAAAGTAATCTGCCTAAGAAAGAATCTCTCCACATAAACAAATGAGGTAAAAAGATCTACTGCATGCTCACAGGCTTATACATCCAAAAAAAACTGAGATCATAAAAACCTTTTCCAGATTCTCAGGGAGGTAATAAATGCAGGTATGAGATTCACCAACTATTCTTTAGATAAAGACCAACATAACTGAACCAGCTCATCCTAGAAAACGCATTCCAATTCTGAAGACAAAAACTAAACAGGAGCCAGAAACTTTCTCCTTTCGTATAGGCAATTTTTTTTATCTGAGAAGCCCTCAAGGACCAGTGGCACATGGTTAGGAACTTGGTCAAGAATGGGTCAGCCCCTCTACCCTTCTCCATTTAAATATCAGGCTTTTGTCTATGGCAGGGCTCGAACCAGTGATGTTCCCCTAAGCCACATATCACGCGCTAAGCTCTTACCACTAGACTAAGCTCTTACCACTGGATTAAAGCCCTAGAGGCAATTAAGAGCCAGAAACTAAGGGAAACAAAATTTCCTAGTCTTTCGTTAAATCCAAGACAGGGCTACTCGGAACTGCAAGTAGCATGAATGCTAAAGATGTGAGAGAACATGGAGAACTTCAGAAAATAAAACAGTAGGGGTCCATTTAAAGATATTTTGATACCTTCATTTTGGTGTATTACCTAAATTATGCAGCTTAAGATTTTCATTGGAATAATCATATCCGCATGAGATCAGACACACATATCATACTCTCTAACGACCCAATACTCAAGTAAAATGGCTGTAATATATACCATAAATGGTAGGTGAGAAACTTACAGGACAATCAACGAACGATACATGTCTCAGCAATTTCATCCTACAGTTCTCGAAACCAGGGACATCACACATTGGATTGTCTTCTTTTCCACTTCCGTATGCCCTGAAAAAGGATATTGTTACAACACAAAAGCAACAAAATGAGCACAAGAATCAGTTCCATCTCAATTTCAAGTACTTACTTGTAGCACATGGGTCTAGGGCAGCGATCTTCTTCACATTTATATATCTTAGCATTAGCATATCCAAGCTTAATTGTGATGTTTCTTTCTAGCTCATTTTTAAAACGAACAGTCTGCATAAATATAGCAAGGCAGATAATTAGTTTCCTTCTAGAGGACAATAGACTCCGAGGTTGCCCCATTCAGTCATGTGCTTAACTTTTAAAATTTTCATAGCATGAGTTCTTCATGCCAAATGCAGTGAGATCAAAATAGGTCCACATAATCAGACAAAACTGTCTTGACGGTCAACTTATCAAGGCAATCAATTGAGAACGAGACAGAAACACATACAAATCATAAATGAACTCAAAAGCTGATTATTCCAGATAACTTTCCCATAATCATGAGGTTCAACCTCATGCCATAATATAGGCTGCGTAGAATTCTTTGTCACCATACTAGATTAACTATATTCCATCTCAACCCAAAAAAGAGGACAAACCTTGAAAACTTAGTTTTTACCAACCTTGAAATACTTAAGTAAAAATGTGCAAGCTACAAATAGTAGTAAACTGGGCCTAGGCATTTAAAACATCTCAAAATGGTCTATCCATAAATTCAAAAGTAATATAAGGACATGTATTTACAGTTACAAAGATCAACGTATTGGTATCTTTTGATAAGAAAGATTAACATATTGCTTGATTTATAACTAAAGTGAAACTGATAAGAAAGAAGACATACTTAAGTGAAGGTCCAAATTGCAAAACAAAAGCCTACCTGCACTCCAGATATAGCTTTTACAACTGTTGACTTTCCATGAGCCACATGGCCAATTGTACCTGAGGAATGAAACTTAATTCAGGCTGATGCTAGAAACGTGTAGAAGTATTTCTCAAAGAAACCATAAAAACCTAATAAGAGTCCAATACAGAAATACGTCCGCAAACAGGGTTCAAGTGTTCAATAGTGATTAGTTTACCAATATTTATTGTAGCCTGACGAGAAATAACCTCTGGTGAAAGTGGATGCAGCTTTGTTACATCCAACTTGCTCAGGTCCTGCTCCATCAGCCCTTTTTTAGACATTTTTTAGCTGCTCTTTGATAATTCTTCAGATGTCAGTAATTTCAAGTCTGGAATTGGAAACAAAACAAAGAAATCATGCTTAAAACAGCGATTAGCGACAGACAATCGGCAACATACGAACAAACCCAAGGCATGGAGTTTTACACACATAGTAGTTTAATCACTAAAAGTTGTTTCATCAGACAGTGAACTATCAGGTACTTCATTGTTATTACTTGTCCTTTTTTATTCTTGCGATCTTATTTTTACTCAAAAGAACTGTTCTCTTCATTTACAATTTGAGGTGATCTATCATCTGATAGGTTCTCATTCTGGAGCATAGAAATTGTAGAACCTTGCTAACCAGTAAACAAACTCCACCGTGAACTACCCCAGCAAGAGAGAGACTCGTCAACAGATTCTAGCTTTCTTGTCATCTTCAATTACAGTATGCAGTTGAATTTAAAAAACAAATACAGCTTCCATAAAGTTCAGATCACAAATATGCTCAACTGATACATAGAAGCCAGTATTACAATTTGCAAAATCTAGCAAAAAGATTCCAAAAGAAGATTATCAGAAGCACCCAAGAGTCTAGCCTTGTGGTCAATCAAATGGGAGGAGAACCATGAGGTCTTAGGATCAAATCCAAGCGGAGGCATCAAACACTAGGTGATTTCTTCTCATTTGCCTAAGCATTGGTAGGTAGAGTTACTTGGTACCTGTACTAGAGGGAGGTAGCAGGTATCCGATGGAATAGTCTAGGGGCGCGCTAGTTGGACTGGACACCAATCTTTTTCTTTTTTAAAAACAAAAACAAAACAAAAGTGTTTGCATACAGAAATGTGTAAATTTTTCTTTAGGAATACAACAATAATTTCTTTTATGATGTAACAAATTTAACTATAATAACAAAGCAAACAATTTGGATGATGCTTCATCCTTTTTTTTCTTCCTCCTCCTACTACATCTTCTTCTTCTTCTTTTTTCGTAAGTCGTCTATTGTATATTCGTGTAGGGATAAGTGCAAAATTTGGAGAAACCCTAACTTTAGATAACCCATAATTTGCCATATAGATAAGTTTTTAGTATGAGAATGAATCAGATCCCACATACAAGGAAAGAAAGTATAAAGGATTAATATAGCGAGAGGCTGATCTAGGATTTTAGTTCTATGGGTTCAGTATTTAAAATTATGGGTTCATATCTATTATTTATTGCAATTTTAGTGATTTTTTATACATAAATTTATGCTCTGCGTGAAAGTACTGGGTTCAGTTGAATTGGGTGGTTCTATACTGCATCTGCCACTGAATACAGCCGATAAACAAAAATCCATTACATTAGCAATAAAATGCTACGGATAAAATGGAATAGGATTTGCGCATTGTTGAATAGTCATCCATTAGAGTGTCTTCAATTTCGGAAATCCTTAAACAAGGCAATTTCAGCTCAGTTACTTCACAAATTAGAAGCCAAAAACAAAGCTGACTCACAATCAAATAAAAGTATAACCACATGCTTCAATAAATCAACATAACGGATTTCAAGAGCTTAAAATTCACATAATTTTAGTAAAATACCAGTCCTAAAACCCTAATTCCTAAATCTCACCTCACCTAATATTTTAGCTCCAATAGAATTAGACTTGTCACGATTCATGGCAGAAATAAGAGTAAAACTAAATATAGATAAGCAAATATATTCAGATAGAATTTTTTTTTTTTTTAAAACTCACAAACTAAAAAAACATTAAAAAAATAATTTTTTGAAGGTTTTATCTAATAATAAGAAATGAGAAATAGATACAGATGTAAACATGGTGGAGGTGATGCCACCGCCGGAGACGCCAGAGGGGGAGGACTCACCGGAGGGAAGTGAATACGTCAGCGTGAGAAGTGTACTGGAGCTTCCAAAGGCAGAAACAGAGAGAAAGTCGTGTGAATTTAGCTTAGGGATGAAGAAGATGATATTTACGTTAGAGACCCATTTCTATATATTAATTACACGAAGACCCCTCATTTTCTAGTTTTGTTGTTTTACTTTTGTGCATAGCCGTCAATATGGGCTTGGCCTGTTAACAGCCCAGCCCGTAATTTAGTAGGGTTGGGCTATAATTTTTTATACAACTCAAGGACATCAATGGCATCTAGGTCATTCACAAGATCTCAAGCCAAGGAACTAAAATGATACACCTCAAGGAACACCAATGGCATCTAGGACATTCACAAAATCTCAAGCCAAGGAACTAAGGGATTTTCACCTCTTCACCAAGCATTGGGATATCTTGGAAGCATTGGAAGATAATGTCGAAGACCCTTGAAGGTAGACAATGTTTTGAGGGTGGATATCTTGGAGGAGCATGGAGACTTGGATGGTGACCGCGTGGAAGACCATGCCTACGTGGATGGGGATAGACGCACATGCGAGCCCCCTCGATGACTTGGATGCAAGCATGTGGACCTAGACCATGCTTACCAATGATTAGAGACTTGGGTTATAAGATTTCTCTTGTAGGATGGTAGTTAGTCCCATTAGAGGTACTTATGTCTTTCTTACATTATTTGGACCTAGTATAAGTAACATATGATGAGGTCATTTCTAGTTTAGCTTATCTTTGAATATTGAAGAACTGTGAGGAGCATGTTTTCCAACTTGTTAATTCAAACACTTGCAAGGTGTATTCACAAGAGAAATTACATTCCTCTCAAGGGTAATCTTATAGTTTAGGTCTACTAAGTATTGTAATTTGTTGGGTAATTAATTATTTCAATTATTTGACAATTACCCCTTTGTTGAGACTATTCTTAATTTCTATATTGTCTTTAATTTCTTCAATTTTGTACTTAAATTCGTATCATTTGGTATCAGAGCTTGAATTAATGTTTGTTTCTACATACACTAGTTAAGTATTTGATTTTATTTGAAAATCACAACAACAAAAAATCAAAAAAAAAAATCATTCTTCATGTTGTTGAGTTGAATCTTTCATTTTTTAGATCTAGATGCATAATGATGTTTGAAATTGAGTGGGGTTTGTTCTCTATATTGAAGTTTGATTTGAAGTGATTTGGGTGGCTACAAGTGAATTTGAAAAGTTTCTTGTTCTTCAAGTTCATCATCTTCATAAGTGGGTTCATGAAAAAAGGTACACTTTGATCCATTTGAGTTTATGTGATTCACGAAATTGTCACGACCCCAAACTCATTGATCGTGATGGCGGCTATCGCAATATTAGGCTAGCCGATTCGACATTTATAACATAAGAGGTCTTCTTCTGAATTCATTTACTAATTGGATAATATCACAGCTCTTTCGTCTAAACATTTCAAAACAAGGGGAAAAATATGCAAAACATCAACCACTGCCCGATACTGCTGTCAGTAGTCATGAGCCACTAGAATACAATCTAATATTGTCTACTCAATACAAGATGAATATGATAAATACAAGTGCTAAATGATAGGAAGGAGAAAGGCAAGGCTGCAAACACCGTACAGCTACCTTGTTAACTCCGGAAATGCTCTGAAGGAAGAGATCATCTCCCACTCGGAAGCCCTGATGCCTAGATCTGCACACAAGGTACAGGAAGTAACGTGAGTACGCCAACTCAGTCAGTAACAATTATAAATAAAGGCTGAATGCAGTGACGAGCATTTAAAATCATACACATCTCATAACATAAAAACCTCAATGGGAATAACAAGATCAAATCAGTAATAAAATTCCGAACATCTCGTAAAATAAAACTCTAATTTCAATGAAAATCGTTTAAAAAATTTGTTTCAACATTTTCAATAGAGGTTCAGTATAAAAGAAGAGTAAAAACAGTAATTTCATAACACAAACCCATCGGGCAAAGTATCACTCGTATATATATAGCCCCTCCGACAAGCCTCCCGGTCACACGTGACTCAACTCTCATAAATCAACACTCACACTCAGCACTCATGCTCAATATGTACCTTATAATAACCATTTTGGCGTGCAGCCTGATCCATAAATATATAGTCGACTGCGCTCACTGGGGGTGTGCAGACTCCGGAGGGGCTCCTACAGCCCAAGCGCTATATCGATGCGGCGTTCAGCCCGACCCAGCATATCGCTACGGCGTACAGCCCGATCCTCACACACATACACACACACACACACACACATACATATATATATATATAAAACGTTGCAGCCCAATCTCTAACTATCCTCACGATCCGTCCCTCGGCCTCACTCACTCATCAATTTCATAAGCCACTCGGGCATTTCAGTACAAACTCAGGGAACTCAGCCCAAAACACTTCCATATTTTAAAATAGAGTGATGAACAAGATTATACAATAAACATGTATAAACCATGACTAAGGATAATGCTTTCTATCAAATCAATGTAAGGATAATAGTAAAAATACCACTAGGGGTCCAAACAGTACGGCACAAGGACCCAAACAGGGCGCTCAGCCCAAGTTAACAAAATTATTTCTAAAACACATAGATATCATATAGAGTTTATCAATATATGCAACTCTACAGTTGTCACAGTATGGACCAAGTCACAATCCCGACTGGTGCACGCTCACATGCCCGTCACCTAGCATGTGCATCACCTTATTTATCAAAATAGTATGAAATTCTGGGTTTTTATATCCTCAGGTCTAGAATTACAATCGTTACTTACCTCAAACCAGGCAAAAATCTATTCCACGATGTCCTTGCCTCTCGATTCGGCCTCAAAATGCTCAGAATCTAACCAAAATCATTATATTATCATCAATACATGCTAAAGGAATAAAATCTACACGAAAATTATCAAATTAGACCCAAAATCCCAAATGGTCAAATCGGCCCCCGAGCCCACATCTCGGAATCCTGCAAAAATTGCAAACTAGAAACTCATTTCACTCCCGAGTCTATGCATAGTAAAATCATTAAAATCGAACCTTAAATGATCTCTCAAATCCCCAATTTAAACTCTCCAATTTCAATTCCTAATTCCCCAAATTTCTTTCCTAATTTTTCACTAATATCATGATTAAGCAATGGAAAGATCTCCATAAACACAAGATACAAAGCCCAAGTAGCTTAACTTACTGAAAACCCTTGATTCCCTCTTGAAATCGCAGCCCCCAAGCTCCAACTCGTCCAAAAATGGTGAAGAAATGACAGAAATTCTCGAAGAAAGCCTTTTATACTTTCTGCCCAGCTATTTCCTCATCTGTTGTGTCCAAGATGCTTATGTCACGCCGCAACTGCAGAGAATCCATATCTCTACGGCGTTCGGCCCGACCCAACATATCGCTACGGCGTGCAGCCCAATCCCTAACTATCCTTACGATTCGGCCCTAGGCCTGACTCACTCATCAACCTCACAAGCCACACGAGCATTTCAGCACAAACCCAGGGAACTCAGCCCAAAACACTTCCATATTTTAAAATAGAGTGATGAACAAGATTAAACAATAAACAGGTATAAACCATGACTAAGGATAATGCTTTCTATCAAATCAATGTGAGGATAATAGTAAAAATACCCCTGGGGGTCCAAACAGTATGGCACAAGGCCCCAAACAGGGCGTTCAACCCAAGTTAACAAAATCATTTCTAAAACAAATAGATATCATATAGAGTTTATCAAAATATGCAACTCTACAGTTGTCACGGGACGGACCAAGTCACAATCCCTACTAGTGTACGCTAACACGCCCGTCCCCAAGCATGTGTGTCGCTTCATTTATCAAAATAGTACAAAATTTAGGGTTTTCATACCCTCAAGTCTAGAATTACAATAGTTACTTACCTCAAACCGGGCGAAAATCTACTCCGCGATGCCCTTGCCTCTCGATCCAACCTCAAATTGCTCTGAATCTAACCAAAATCATTATATTATCATCAATACATGCTAAAGGAATAAAACCCACACTAAAATTATCAAATTAGACCCAAAATCCCTAATTTGGTCAAACCGTCCCACGTCTCGGAATCCAGCAAAAATTGCAAACTATAAACTCATTTCACTCCCGTAGACATATCAAAATCGCACCTCAAATGGTCTCTCAAATCCCCAATTTAAACTCTCTAATTTCAATTCCTAACTCCCCAAATTTCTTCCCTAATTTTCCACTAATATCATGATTAAACAATGGAAATATCGTCATAAACACAAGATACATAGCCCAATTAGCTTACCTTACTGAAAACCCTTGATTCCATCTTGAAATCACAACCCCCAAGCTCCAACTTGTCCAAAAATAGTGAAGAAACGATAGAAATTCGCGAAGAAGGCCTTTTATACTTTCTGCCCAGCTATTTTCGCATCTGCGGTATCCAAGTCGCTTATGTGACGCCGCACCTGCGGAAAATCCATCGCAGGTGCGATTTCCACTTAAGTCCAAAATTACCTGACGGAGCTATCCGAACCATCAGAATTCACACTCGAGACCTTCTACTCATAAGTCAACACCCGATTAACTTTTCCAACTTAAGGTTCTAAATAAGAGACTAAGTATCTCATTCCACTTCATGACCACTCCGACCCCGAACCAACCAACACAATTTGACGAAATACAGTTGAACAATACATAAAGAAGCATAAATAGAGAAAATAGGGTTGCAACTCATGAAACGGCCGGTCGGGTCGTTACATCATCCCCCTATTAAACAAACGTTCGTCCTCGAATGAGTCAAGAAACATACTTGAAACCTCAAATAGGTGAGGATATCTACTCTGCATCTCCCTCTCGGTCTCCTAAGTGGCCTCCTCCACTGGCCGACCTCTCCAGTGTACTTCCACTAAAGCTATATCCTTTGACCTCAACTTTCGGACCTGCCGCTGCAAAATAACCACTGGCTCCACATCATAAGTCAAATTATCATCTAACTGAACCGTGCTGAAATCCAAAACATGAGACAGATCGCCAATATACTTCTGGAGCATAGAAACATGAAATATTTGAGGCACACTCGACAAGCTAGGTAGAAAAGCAAGCTCATAAGCAACCTCCCCAATCCTCCAAAGCACCTCAAAAGGTCTAATGAACCGAGGACTTAATTTACCCTTTTTTCCAAATCTCATAACACCCTTCATGGGTGAAACCTTCAGTAGAACCTTCTCCCCAACCATGTAAGACACATCACGAACATTCATGTCAGCATAACTCTTTTGTCTTGATTGCACTGTACAAAGCCGAACCTGAATCACTTTCACCTTGTCCAAGGCATCCTACACTAAGTCTGTCCCCAAAAGCCTGACCTCGCCCAACTCAAACCATCCTATTGGAGATATACACCATCTCCTATATAAAGCCTCATATGGAGCCATCTGAATACTCGACTGTTAACTGTTGTTATATGCAAACTTCGCGAGCGGTAGAAACCGATCCCATAAACCCCCAAAATCAATGACACAAGTGCGCAATATGTCCTCCAATATCTAAATAGTGTGCTTGGACTGCCCGTCCGTCTGAGGGTAAAATGTTGTGCTCATCTCAACCTGAGTACCCAACTCTCTCTGCACGGCTCTCCAAAATTGCAATGTAAACTGAGTACCTC
The DNA here is from genome assembly GCA_026770625.1 of Nicotiana glauca. Lineage (NCBI taxonomy): Eukaryota > Viridiplantae > Streptophyta > Magnoliopsida > Solanales > Solanaceae > Nicotiana > Nicotiana glauca. Next base: position 120,377 of record MU773152.1, read on the forward strand.
TATTTGAAATGATAGAAACTGGGACACCATACAGGCGAACAACCTCTCCGTTATATATCTCTGCTAACCGCTCTGAAGAATAGGTAGTACACACATGAATAAAGTGCGCAGACTTGTTCAAACGATACACAATCACCCAAATAGCATCGAACTTCCTCAAATTTCGTAGGAGTCCAACTACGAAATCCATGGTGATCCGCTCCTACTTCCACTCTGGAATATCTATCTGCTGAAGCAAGCCACCCGGTCTCTGATGCTCATATTTCACCTATTGACAATTGAGACACCGAGCTACAAATCCCAATATGTCTTTCTTCATTCTCTTCCTATCTATAATCCTGATACATCTTCATGGCATCTGTGAGCACGTGATTTTTACCCTAAGTAAATTATTCCAAAAAATATCAAATGAAATAATTTTCACAAATTTAAGAAGTATGTTGCATCTTTTATTAATTAGTCACATAATAACTCATAATTAAAATA
>MU773155.1:0-51148 GCA_026770625.1 Nicotiana glauca
TAGAGTCTGCTGACAAAGTTAAGGGGGAGGTGCACTACAAAACTGAGGTAAAGAAAACGAATGAATTAAAAAATTTAAAAGGGTTGGTTAAGTGGAGCTGACACTATATTAATACCTTTATTAGTAGGAAATTAGAAACAAGCATGGGTTAGTAATAAAAGGCTGAAGGGGTGCATGTGCTAAGGGAATAAACAGGCTGGAAAGGAAAGGTTTTAATAAAAAAAGGATTAGTTCTAGTCTTTAAATACACAAAAAATCAGACCTGAGAGAGACTGAGAAGAGAGGACCTGAAAAATGAAAAATATAGAAAAAAGGGGGTCTGAAGAGAGAGCAATTTAGAGAATAAGAGTTAAGGAGATTGAGACCCTAAGAGGAAGAGAGTTTAGACTTACACACTCTAAAATCAGATAAAAAAATACATAAAGGGCTGCTCCCTTTTTTGAAATTCAGCCCTAGTTTTCGAGAATCTTCTCTTCTAATTAAGTTTGGTTTTCTGCTTGTTTAAGCTTGAAAAGGTGAAAGAATGACTTAGTAATGATTGGGTCTGATCTTTCCTGAATCAATTAAGGGTTTAAAGTTGGGATTTAATTGTTTGATTTACATCGTTTGCTGATTTTGAGCTGAAATTCACTGGTCTATAAGATTTGGAGTTTTGCTGTTAGTTTTATCATTGATCTGGGGCTTTGTTGTTGTTTCTTCTTGTTGCTGCTTCTGGCCAACCATTCACTCATTATTTTGGTTTTGTTTTGAACTCCAGGTACATACCTTGACTTCGAAATGTAGAGACTGATTATTGTGATAACTTGAGGAATTAATGAAGACCATTTATTTTGTAATATGTATTTTCCTTTGTTCCTTTTTCCCATATGACTTGTCGATTTAATTTTTGGCTATATTATACACAATGAAGGGCCATGTCAAATGCAGTTGGACGGTTTCTCCATATTTGGTGATTTCCATTCATTTTACTTCAGCCCTTATTAGTGTCAAATGAGTTATTACTAGTTTATTGAGGAGCTGGGGTTTGTATTTGGAGTTAATCATTTGGTCTCAACCTTAAATAGCATGTTCGGAAGTAGTTTTGATTTCTACATGGTTGTGTTTTGACTCCTAGTGTTTGGTTTTGTTTATGAAATTCATATGTGTCTTAAAGGGTTGTGATTCAAATGATGAGTTACAGCCTAACAAGTCACCAAGATAGTGAATAGTATGAGGCCCTCTTTTCAGCACTGTTTCATTAGTATTGGCCAAGTTTCCAACAATGTTAATAATCCGGTTGCTTGAAAATAGAACCTATTTCCTTCCATGATCAGGGTTCTATTTCAATATCAATTATTTGAGGTTTCTTTTAATAGTTAGTCAGTTTAATAGAATTGTTCAGAAAAGTATCAAAGTATCCAGGTTTGATTTGAATGTGCTTGAACCAGAGTTGAATTTAAATTACAGATTTTATACATTAATGCCAAGTGATGGGCAATCCGTGCAAAGCTCTACTAGCACGTTAAAGGTTTTTTTTGTTTAGCATGATAATTGTCATGGGCTGCATTCCATACATGCCCCATGACCCGTTGGACGTGCCCCATGGCGGCCTAGCAAGCCTCACAATGCAGTCGGCCCCGTGGTCTTGGCTGCGCCAAGTGACAAGTGCGCATGTGCCTCTGTCGCCCCAGCGATGCCTCTCGCCAGCGCCCATCAGCTGGCCAATGACAACAGCGTCGCGCGCACTGACAATGTCGCGTGTGCAGATCCTGATGCCTCGCCGGCACCCAGCGACAGGCCCATTCCAACAGCGCCTCATGCCCAGACCCTGATGCCAAGCAACAGCGCCCAGCCTCAGGCAAACATATCAAGTGTCACGCGTGCCACCAGCACCGCGCACGCAGACCCTGTCCCGTAAGACCAAGTTGCTGCCATCGGACTTGTTTGTACATTATAATAAACTAAGTCCTTTTCATTGTATTGTTTTAGGCTAGTTTACATCATTTTTATTCAGTGTGCTTTTACAGCTTTCATAGGGCTAGTCTTGTAACTTTGGTTTATTTTTTTTAAGCATTATTAGGGGGGACAAAGCAATCAAATATTTTTCAAGCAATCATTTCTCTGTACTGGTGTCTCTCCCCGTCGACACTGCATCTTTTGTAATCAGCTTTCATTCATCAATAAAATCATCATCATCATTCAAAACCCAATTCACTCTCAGCTTCCGCAATTGCTCATGACATTGGTTTTCCCACACGGCACTGACGATCTAGTCTAGCGTGCAGAGGTGACCTCATTGGCCAACGACAACTGCACTGACATCGGTTGCCTAGCCTTACGTTTCCCTTCCAAAGAACACCAGGAAGGCATCGCAGAACATAATATATGTTAGACATTCAAATAGTATTATAAATCTGTCTTAAATTCAACAGTATTTGAGTTGGAATCAGAAGTAGCAATAAATATCATGTTGGCTTCAAGCGTTGGTATTAGATCACTCGTGCTGGATTTTTTTTACGGGTAGGCTTTGAATTGGGCCCAGACCTAGGCCCGTCCTTGCATCTATACTTGGGACTCAAGGTCACAGCCTGTTTGGTCAACTTTAATGAACCCCAATTTTAGTTTAAATGTTGTTGAAATTAGCTGAAGATCCCTTATGGCTTTAATCAATTAGTAAAATCCCTATTGGTTACATGGAGGTGAGCCATAGTAGATAACAAATAGTTTATGGCCCTCCGAGCTTTTAGTTTAAATATCCTTTAAAATAGAAGCGAGGGGTGCCGTGCCAAATAAAATCACAAATTGCGTGGCCCTCTTTAATTGTTTATATCAAATACTTAGAACTCGAGGCGTGCCATTTAGCTAATTTTCATGGCCCTTGTAAAGTTAACAACGCATTAGTTTCTTTAGGCGCGTTCCTTAATAATTTTACCTCCTTAAACTCGGGTGTGCATTTCATGTAACCCAAATCAAAATCCTAAAACGTTGAATAAAACGTGTTCCAGATCGGGGTGCATTTCATGTAACGTAATCCAAAGACATGTTTTATAGGACGTTCAATCTTCCTTAAAATTAATTAAAAGCAGTAAATAATTTAAAATTGCACATAGGTTCAAACTATATTAAAATCGGATAATTAAGCCGAATATGACAGTTGAGCCACCGTGCTAGAACCACGGAACCCGGGAGTGCCTAACACCTTCTCCTGGGTTAACAGAATTCCGTACTCGGATTTCTGGTTCACGGACTATTAAACAGAGTCAAACTTTTTCCTCGATTCGGGATTCAAACTGGTGACTTGGGACACCATAAATCTGCAAAGTGGCGACTCTGAATATCAATAAACGAATCCCATTTCAATTGTCCTTTAATTGGAAAAACTTCCTTTTGTTATACCCCCTCCGGGGGTGTAGTAGGTAAAAAGGAGGTGTGACAGCTCTGGCGACTCTATTGGGGACGTTAACCCATAACCACTGGTTCAGGGTTAGAAATTCGAGCTTAGAATACTTGTTATATTTGGCTTTATTTATTATCTACCTTTATTAACATGTTGGGGCCTAATGTGCTAAATGTTACTTTTTACCGCTTTGATATTAGTGAACTGTATATAAATTGTTATGAATCCTTCCTCTCTCTCTGAGTCTTCTAAATCATGAAGAAGGGTGCACTTCGTGTGACTTCTTTTCTGTCTAGAGCTTAATCTCACTTTAAAACGAGGTTCGGATAAGTTGCTAAGCCGGCAGAGCTTCTGTATCCCCGGTACGATGCCCCCCCCCCCGGCTTGAGTTGACCGCTCGGGTAAGCCAGGTCTAGAACAATAAACCCAGGTTTTTAAACCTAGAAAAACAAAGCCTCATGTCGGATCCGTAGTTGGAACATTTGTTTGCATCATGTGCATTTGACTTTGGAGACTAAACACAGGGGTTGGTTGTGTCTAGGACAGATGTACCTGAAATATAAAGACCAATATGATGCATCTTACCTGCTACTTGTGCATTTATTTGCTTCGGACTTGCATGCTGACCGGTTTTTGAATATTGGGAAAATTAATTTTAAAAAAACAAGAAAAAGAAGAAGAAATAGCAGTTAAGGGAATTAATCACTTGTTTTGAAAGTACCAATGCCCAAATAGTGCAGAAACTGTGTCGAATTTTTTCTAGAAAAAAAAGAAAGTTTTTATTTTCAAAATAGTTTGTTTTATTTGCCACTGAAAAAAAAAGAAAAACAAAAAAAAAGTCTTGTTTATCAAAAAATAGTTTATTTGCCAATGAAAAGGAAAAAATATTTTGTTTTCAAAAATATTTTGTTTGGTAGAACTACGTAAGTTTGATTCTCATTGGATGTGGGATACGTAGGCAACTCATATCGGTTTCAACTATTCTCAAATTTTAAAAAAAAAAATTTATAGGGTAAATAAATATTGTTGTTTTGCCATAAGTAAAGGTAATGTCATCCTTGTCCAAAATAGCCAAATGTCCCCAAAGGGACGTCGGAAGGTCATTTTTGCAAGAACAGCCGCCTTTGGTTATTTCTCAAACTTTTTGGCCAGTTAGCAAACACAACCTTTAAATCTCCTTTGAAAGGGCTGAAAGGCCATATTGATGAAACCGGATATTTTGTGAATTTTTTTTGAGAAATAGTGATAATTTTTTTTTTTTTTAAAGAAGATTGTATTTGTGAGTCAGAGTCTATTAGTCTATTTTTAGGCTGTTTTGATGTATAGTCTTTTGGAATCCGTTAATCTTGTAATAAAATGTGGCGTGATAATAAACACATTTTATTGAAAAAATCCCAATTTTCGTTTTTTGTCATTTTTGCACTTATCGGCTAGAACTACGCATGGTCTGATTTATGCAGGGTCATGATACGTACGCAATCTCCATAAGATTCGACCACAACTAAAAAATGTATATAAAATAAAAAGAAAGAGAGGTTACGGAAGAAAACCTACACTCCATTGGGAAAGTCATATGCTAGTCTGTTCCGAAGGCGAAGGAAATTGGACATGTTGAAGCCGATCCAGATAAGAATGCCCAACCCTGTTCCAACGAAGTTTGATTTTTCTCAAAGGTGTGCATATTGCTCAGATTCCCCGGGGCATGACATAGAGAAGTGTTGGAATCTGAAGAATGGGATTCAGAAGCGTATTGATGCAGGCAACATTGTCATGCGAAATCCAGATGCAGCAGACACCAGCCAAAGTCCATCATATGTGCATAATGAGACATATACAATGGGTATGGTTTATTTTGAAAAGAAATGTGAGAACTCTTCGGGGAGCCTCAGAGGTCCACGTGATGTTATGCTTTCAGCGCTATCAGAGGTTGATCTTAAGAACGAGCACGCACGGGGAACCCAAAAGCAATTTGTTGAGAACAATCGATGAAGACTTGTGAATGTCCTAATATTGATGATGCATAAGTCAATGGCTAAGATACCGTGCTTGGTAATAGGAAAGACGCTCCATCTCTTGGCAAGCCAGGGAGGAGTTTTGGTGGCTTATTTGTTGTCATTTCTGTTGTCCAGGTTATTTAAGGGTTGTAATCTGGATATTGTCTTGTAAATCAAACCCTTCTATCTTTTGACTTTGTCCAGTTCCTTTGGTCGTAGTATCTCATTTAGTGTTGTATAGGTTTGTTCTAACAGGTTGTACCCCAGTTTATTCTGCTTGTTTTGTTGTACCAACTCTTTCCCTATTTGTCTAAAGCAATTCTCTGTTTTCTATTATTTCTAGTCATTTTCTTTTGTTTAGTTCTCTCATCTTTACAACTCTTTCCATGCTGACTCTAGTGACATGACATGCACGCATAATTCTAAGCCTAATTTTAAAGGTTAATCATGAAGCAATTTGGAAGATGATACGGGCACTTAAGGGAAATAAAAATAGAATGAAATCATTTGAAGCCCGAACCATGTGAAATTGAGGCAGATAGAACATAAAGAAACCTTATGTTTCATGCCGCATCAGTTTGCAATTAAAGACAAGTTTGCCCAAATTGGCAAGGGTCATTGATGACAATGAGAGTGAAAGTGGTGCCCAATGGTGCTTTGTATTTAACACATGAAGAAAGCAAAGGTGTGGATATAGCTATCAAGTCTAGCACGATCAGAAGATGCTACAAATGTTTGTCTAATCACGTTGTTTGTGCTTGGCATATTTTGAAGATTGGAATGACGGAGGCATTTTGTTCTGCTATCTAAACACTTTATCCTTCGTTACTCCTTTGAGCCTTACTTATTTCCTTTCATACCCTCTTTCAGAATCAGTAGCCAAGATTAGAAACACAAGCGTGAAAGCTAAGTAAAAGCGGAAAAAAAAAGAGAACAACAAAACAACAAAAAGAAAGAAACAAGAAAAAAAAGAAAAAAAAACACAAAAAGAGAAAATAATAATAAGTGAAAAGAACAATTATAACAACAAGGAATTCAGTATGAACTACGTTCGACTTGATTCCGAAAGGATATGTAGGCAGCTTCTCTTTGAGGTTCAGCCACACCAAAATAAAAATACAAGAGTCCCCAAGAAAGAAACTGGGACAGAAGTTGTGGTCACTGTAAAGAAATTTGGTTCCGAAGGTTGTAATTTTGAACCCAAATTGATTTGTTTTGAGCCTTTAATACCATTTCTTTCTAACCCTATCCGAAAGCCCATGTTACGGTCCAAAGAAAGACCTTCCAATCTGTCTTCGAGAGATGCCAAGTCAAGTAAGTAAAAGTGAATCACATCAGGGGCAACTCATCGGTCCAAACAAGGAAAATGAAAAATGAGAGAGTCTTTTTGGTGAAAACCCTTACGAGCACCGTAAGGCGACGGGAGATGAGAGAAATAAAAAATGAGAGAGTCTTATTGGTGAAAACCCTCACGGGTACCTTGAGGCGACTGTAAGTTGAGAGAAAGACTAAAATGAGAGAGGTTTGATAGTGAAAACCCTTCAGAGATTGTGAAAGATGATTAACAATGGAGAATCAAAGCCCAGTTTGACGGTTTAAGGGTACCACAAGAGCTGAACATCAGAATTGCTTGACAGAATAGGCCACATGTGTATGTCATGGCCATTAGAGTTGGTATCCATGTCTGATAGGTTTCTACTTTATAGTTTTTCTTGTTAGGAATCATCTATTTCCTTTGTCCTTTGTTCTATTCCTTTTTCTTGCTCACTTTTATTCTTTCTTAGTCTGTCTGGTCAAAACAAGTGAGAAATGATTTCAAAATTTGCCATCAGCTTCCCAATTGCACAAGACAAGATCTGTGCTAGTACTACAAAGTGGCATAAGTCGGGAAAGAACAACTAGGGCACTGAGCAAGTAATAATCAACATGCTATGGGATCCCTGCAAAATACAAAGGTTTGATCCATATCAGTTCATGGAGAATGAGACAGATGGAGGGTGTTGGGTGAATGGATCAAAGGTATATTCTGTGATGAGATTGACAAAAAGGTTGGACCAGTGACAACCAAGACATTCCAACAGAAGTAAAAGTTTATAGTCCTCAAGGCCAAGGCCAATGGTTTAAATCTGGAAAGAGCAACATGCGTGCTGAAGTTGGTAACACGCAATATGCTTGGGGATCAGATGAAACACAAGGGTTGGGTAAACGTCGGTCCAGGAGCAATACAACAGATAGTGGATTCAAACAAAGAGAGGTATTTTCTGGTTTAAGATTTATAAAGGAAGTGCTTAGTCAAGGAACTAGCAAGTCCTTGAATGGAAATCAGTTGTCATGTCATGTCATTGCAGGAGCAATACAACAAATATAGGAGATGGGTCTGAACGGAGAAAAGATATTTCAGTGATACGGATGACAGAGAAAGAGTTTAATCAATAAACAGGCAAGGTCTTCGAATGGAAGTTAGTTATCATGGGAAGTGAAGGAGAAATTGCCCTCAAAGTTCAAGGAAGTCGGGCGAAGCAGAGCGTGAAAAGGAGGAAATCATCCACAGCGAGAGTGTCACAACCGACCACCATTTTCAAAACTGACAAATCTTTCTTTGTATGTATCAGGAACAAAGCAGTGCAAGGAAATTGAAATAAAAATTAAAAAAAAAAATAGAACAGCCGGCAAAGGGAAGTTTCTCAAATCTTTGCCTTTATTTGTTTTGCTATTGTGCATAAAATCTTGCCATTGGTCTCCATATTTTTCCTCCTAGGATAAAAGTCATAGTCTAAGGGATTTTCCTCCCAATATGAATCTTAGTCTGATGAATCTTTCTCCTAAGATAACAAAAGAGGACCTAGTCGGATGAATTTTCTCTTAGGATCAAAATCTTAGTCTGATGAATATTTCTCCTAAGATAGAAGACTTAGTCTGATGAATCTTTCTCCTAAGATAACAAAAGAGGACCTAGTCGGATGAATTTTCTCTTAGGATCAAAATCTTAGTCTGATGAATATTTCTCCTAAGATAGAAGACTTAGTCTGATGAATCTTTCTCCTAAGATAACAAAAGAGGACCTAGTCGGATGAATTTTCTCTTAGGATCAAAATCTTAGTCTGATGAATATTTCTCCTAAGATAGAAGACTTAGTCTGATGAATCTTTCTCCTAAGATAACAAAAGAGGACCTAGTCGGATGAATTTTCTCTTAGGATCAAAATCTTAGTCTGATGAATATTTCTCCTAAGATAGAAGACTTAGTCTGATGAATCTTTCTCCTAAGATAACAAAAGAGGACCTAGTCGGATGAATTTTCTCTTAGGATCAAAATCTTAGTCTGATGAATATTTCTCCTAAGATAGAAGACTTAGTCTGATGAATCTTTCTCCTAAGATAACAAAAGAGGACCTAGTCGGATGAATTTTCTCTTAGGATCAAAATCTTAGTCTGATGAATATTTCTCCTAAGATAGAAGACTTAGTCTGATGAATCTTTCTCCTAAGATAACAAAAGAGGACCTAGTCGGATGAATTTTCTCTTAGGATCAAAATCTTAGTCTGATGAATATTTCTCCTAAGATAGAAGACTTAGTCTGATGAATCTTTCTCCTAAGATAACAAAAGAGGACCTAGTCGGATGAATTTTCTCTTAGGATCAAAATCTTAGTCTGATGAATATTTCTCCTAAGATAGAAGACTTAGTCTGATGAATCTTTCTCCTAAGATAACAAAAGAGGACCTAGTCGGATGAATTTTCTCTTAGGATCAAAATCTTAGTCTGATGAATATTTCTCCTAAGATAGAAGACTTAGTCTGATGAATCTTTCTCCTAAGATAACAAAAGAGGACCTAGTCGGATGAATTTTCTCTTAGGATCAAAATCTTAGTCTGATGAATATTTCTCCTAAGATAGAAGACTTAGTCTGATGAATCTTTCTCCTAAGATAACAAAAGAGGACCTAGTCGGATGAATTTTCTCTTAGGATCAAAATCTTAGTCTGATGAATATTTCTCCTAAGATAGAAGACTTAGTCTGATGAATCTTTCTCCTAAGATAACAAAAGAGGACCTAGTCGGATGAATTTTCTCTTAGGATCAAAATCTTAGTCTGATGAATATTTCTCCTAAGATAGAAGACTTAGTCTGATGAATCTTTCTCCTAAGATAACAAAAGAGGACCTAGTCGGATGAATTTTCTCTTAGGATCAAAATCTTAGTCTGATGAATATTTCTCCTAAGATAGAAGACTTAGTCTGATGAATCTTTCTCCTAAGATAACAAAAGAGGACCTAGTCGGATGAATTTTCTCTTAGGATCAAAATCTTAGTCTGATGAATATTTCTCCTAAGATAGAAGACTTAGTCTGATGAATCTTTCTCCTAAGATAACAAAAGAGGACCTAGTCGGATGAATTTTCTCTTAGGATCAAAATCTTAGTCTGATGAATATTTCTCCTAAGATAGAAGACTTAGTCTGATGAATCTTTCTCCTAAGATAACAAAAGAGGACCTAGTCGGATGAATTTTCTCTTAGGATCAAAATCTTAGTCTGATGAATATTTCTCCTAAGATAGAAGACTTAGTCTGATGAATCTTTCTCCTAAGATAACAAAAGAGGACCTAGTCGGATGAATTTTCTCTTAGGATCAAAATCTTAGTCTGATGAATATTTCTCCTAAGATAGAAGACTTAGTCTGATGAATCTTTCTCCTAAGATAACAAAAGAGGACCTAGTCGGATGAATTTTCTCTTAGGATCAAAATCTTAGTCTGATGAATATTTCTCCTAAGATAGAAGACTTAGTCTGATGAATCTTTCTCCTAAGATAACAAAAGAGGACCTAGTCGGATGAATTTTCTCTTAGGATCAAAATCTTAGTCTGATGAATATTTCTCCTAAGATAGAAGACTTAGTCTGATGAATCTTTCTCCTAAGATAACAAAAGAGGACCTAGTCGGATGAATTTTCTCTTAGGATCAAAATCTTAGTCTGATGAATATTTCTCCTAAGATAGAAGACTTAGTCTGATGAATCTTTCTCCGAAGATAACAGGAGTGGGAAGCAACAATTGGAAAATTTGTAGATAAGGAAGTAGTCGGAAGGTCAGAAATTCTCGACCAGGTTTAAAACAGTCAAACAAAACAGAGTATGGAAAGGAGAAAGGGGAAAAACATCCCCAACAAGAGTATCATAACCACATTTTAAATTGCCGAGATTGAAACAGGGGCAGAAATCTCGTTTGTTTCTTAGAAACCCACCGTAAGGAGAGGCAAGCACCAAATAGATGAACTCATTTATCAAACTAGGGCAAAAGAAATTCCCTTTCATTGTGTCTATTTTGTCAAAATCACGTACCCATCGGAAGAACTGGGAAAACAACACGACTTTTAGGGTAAGAAGAATGGTTGAAGTTTTGAAATCAGGAGCCTGCATAGAGAACAGAGGCGTACCTTTCAAGTTGTTAAGGTCAAGAAACCGCTTGGAGAGTGGAAAAATACATTCAAGATCAAGTAATCAGATACCCCCCTGAAGAAAGGGAGAACATCTTAAGAAGTCGGTGCAAGGAAGCAACAAAGGAATTGCTATAAGAGAATACAAGACAACAAGGCAACAATAGTCGTAAGAACAAGTTTGAAAATAAATATTTATAATTCATAGACTATAGCTTAGTTTAGTTTCTTTATTTCTTTTAGCACGGTGTAATAAGGAGGTCAGTAAGCAGTAGCACCAGCAGTAATAATAAATCACAGCTTCATGGTAGTCCCAGCTACCAAAACTTCCCGAACTACATTGACCTGATTCCTTTTTAGCCAAGGATATGTAGGAGACCTTTGAAGCAATGGTTCAGTCAAATCTTTCAAAAATGCTTCACACGGAGTATTCAAAACGCGCAAAAATCGCTCTTATCCGCTCACTTTATCTTTGCACGAAAACTCTTCGTGTTTCCTGAGAAAGAGGAGCAGTTGTGAGCACGTGATTTTTGCCTATACAAATCATTCCCATAAAATTCAAAATAAAAATAATTTTCCTTTGTGTGCACTTTTGTGAATTTTCGGGGTTTTCAGTTATTGTTTGCATTCGTGTGTGTGCATGTCTATTTGATCACTTAGTAAGAAAATACAAAAATAGGTTGCATTTGCATTAAGGAATTAATTGTATAATTTTAAGTCAAGTAGTAAATTACTTATAAAATGAAGAAAAACATAAAAATAATGTATTTTTGCATTCTTTAGTGTTCAATGTCAAAATTGTGTGATTTGATATTTAATTACTTGTGATAATTATTATTTAAAGTTAATTGTATTTTTGAGTCGATAGTTTAATTTGGGAAAATTAATTAGAAAATAAAAGAAAAGGAAAATAATGAAGAGGAAATCAAATCGGGCCAAATCAGGAATTAATTTCCCAGCCCAGACCAGACTCGTCCAAAAAACACCCAAGTCTAGGCCCAAAACCAGTCCAAATCCAGTGCATCACAAGTTTAACCAAACGACGTTGTTTCATGTTTGTTGATTTGAATCGTTCGTTTCATTCGATTGAACGGTCCAATATCATCTTCACAACCCGCCCCGTCCACCCCACTAACCGACCCAGCCCCGTAAAAAACAAACGATCCCGTTTTACTTCCCTAAGCTAATCTGGACCGTTACTTTCTAGTGATCCAATGGACCACAATATTTACCTTAATTTAATATACCAAAACCCTGAACCCTTACCCTACCAAACCAAAATCCCCCCCTCACTCGTCTCTTCAGAGACCAAACGTAACACCACCCTATTCTGCTGCCGGGAATCGCCTCACGGCGGTGGACAACTCCCAAACCACCCCACCTTAACACCGCAGAATCACCTCGACCTCCTCTTCCCAAATCCAAGTCCCCCTTCCTTAGAATATTCCTGAAACGTGTTGAATCTCCGATCTAAGCCATGAACCCTGGCGTCACCCTCATATTCTCTGGTGGCGGCGCCATCTCTCCTCATCCCCAAATCAACACCAAATGCCCATCCAACTTCCCTTACCCAAAATCTCGTGTCATTTTCCTCCAAACAACTCTGGAACAATTCAAATATCAAATCGAGTTTTGAGCCCTAAGGATCCAAAAATGAAACTACATAGGCGTGGTTTAGAGTTCATTCTCATGAGATTTTTAAGACCGATTGCATCGCGAAATGATGTCCTTCACCTATTCTTGACAAATAAACAGATGATTGGCATTATCTCGTGGTGTAATCGAGAAGGCCAGTCTTGTTCAAATGTGAATCGGTGAGTTTCCATTATCTTTTCCATTGATTGATTGTGTGGCATCTGTTCTCTTGCTATTTTTGTTTATCCGCATTCAATTGGTTTCTTTTAATTTAAATTTTTTTATCAAAAAAAAAAAAGAAGTTTCAATTTCTGAGCTTAAGTTTTCTCCTCTTTTATTTTTGAGTTGATTGATATTCATAAGATATAGTGCTTTTAGTACCATCACTTGACTGAGTTTGGTTTGTTCATTCCGCCCTGTTTGTTTTATATTGATCGTGTTAAACTTCTTATTGTAGTTCCAATTCTCATCGATCTTAAATCCATTTCTTTATTCTGTGTTCAATTTGGAAACCCGCTTGGTTTATACCTTTTAGTTTGAATCTTGTTAGGCTTATGAGGTATTGGATTTGGTTGCTACTTAGTCCAAAATCAGAGACAATGGTCCCTCTCTAGTTGGATAGACCGGGTTTGGGTCAATTTGACCCATACTTCATCTGGAGTTTGAGGATACATAACAGGGAATTTTAGGTTTAGTGATAACTTGAGGAATTAATGAAGACCATTTGTTTTGTTATATGTATTTTCCTTTGTTCCTTTTTCCCATATGACTTGTCGATTTAATTTCTGGCTATGTTATACACAATGAAGTCCCATGTCAAATGCAGTTGGACCGTTTCTCCATATTTGCTGATTTTCATTCATTTTACTTCAACCCTTATTAGTGTCAAAAGAGTTATTACTAGTGTATTGAGGAACTGGGGTTTGTATTTGGAGTTAATCATTTGGTCTCAACCTTAAATAGCAAGTTCGGAAGTAGTTTTGATTTCTGCTTGGTTATGTTTGACTCCTGGTGTTTGGTTTTCGTTATGAAATTCATATGTGTCTTAAAGGGTTGTGATTCAAAAGATGGGTTACATCCTAACAAGTCACCAAGATAGTGAATAGTATGAGGCCCTCTTTTCAGCACAGTTTCATTGGTATTGGCCAAGTTTCCAACAATGTTAACAATCCTGTTGCTTGAAAATAGAACATGTTTCCTTCCATGATCAGTGTTCTATTTCAATATCAATTATTTGAGGTTTCTTTTAATAGTTAGTTAGTTTAATAGAATTGTTCAGAAAAAGTATCAAAGTATCCAAGTTTGATTTGAATGTGCTTGAACCAGAGTTGAATTTAAATTACAAATTTTATACATTAATCCCAAGTGATGGGCAATCTGTGCAAATCTCTACTAGCAGGTTAACGGTTTTTTTTTGTTTAGCATGATAATATGTGTTAGATATTCAAATAGTATTGCAAATGTGTCCTAAATTCAACAGTATTTGAGTTGGAATCAGAAGTAGCAATAAATATCATGTTGGATTCAAGAGTTGGTATTAGATCACTCGTGCTAGATTGTTTTACTGGTCGGCTTCGAATTGGGCCCAGACCTAGGCCCGTCCTTGCATCTATACTTGGGCATCAAGGTCACAGCCTGTTTGGTCAACTTTAATGAACCCCAATTTTAGTTTAAATGTTGTTGAAATTAGTAGAAGATCCCTTATGTCTTTAACCAATTAGTAAAATCCCTATTGGTTAGATGGAGGTGAGCCATAGTAGATAACAAATAGTTTACAGCCCTCCGAGCTTTTAGTTTAAATATCCTTTAAAATAGAAGCGAGGGGCGCCGCGCCAAATAAAATTACAAATTGCGTGGACCTCTTTAATTGTTTATTTAAAATACTTAGAACTCGAGGCGTGCCATTTAACTAATTTTCATGGCCCTCATAAAGTTAACAACGCGTTAGTTGCTTTAGCGCGTTCCATAATAATTTTACCTCCTTAAACTCGGGTATGCATTTCATGTGTCCCAAATCTGAATCCTAAAACGTTGAATAAAACGTGTTCCGGATCGCGGGTGAATTTCATGTGATGCAATCCAAAGACATATTTTAAACGACGTTCAATCTTCCTTAAAATTAATTAAAAGCGGTAAATAATTTAAAATTGCACATAGGTTCAAACTGTATTAAAATCAGATAATTAAGTCGAATATGACAGTTGAGCGACCGTGCTAGAACCACGGAACCCAGGAATGCCTAACACCTTCTCCCAGGTTAACAGAATTCCTTACTCGGATTTCTGGTTCACGGACTGTTAAACAGAGTCAAACCTTTTCCTCGATTCAGGATTCAAATCGGTGACTTGGGACATCATAAATCTCCCAAGTGGCGACTCTGAATCTCAATAAATGAATCTCGTTTCGATTTTCGTTTAATTGGAAAAACTCCTTTTATTATCCCCCCTCCGGGGGTGTAGTAGGTAAAAAGGAGGTGTGACAATTATAACTCGGATTTGCTTAATATACATAAATATATCATTATTTTCATCATCCATTTAGTATATTGAGATTGAAATTTGGGGAAAATTGTTGAAATTTAAAAAAATGAATTTTTGGGATTTGAACGTCGATTTGAAGTCGTATTTGAGTTAAACTTTTATGGTTGGATTCGTAATTGAATGGGTTGTCGGATTTCATAAGTTTTGTTGGATTTCGAGACATGGGCCCCAACTGCAATTTTTTAGTTAAATTTCGGATTAAGTTGGAAAATTAGTGTTTTCATATGGAATTGATTCGTTTAAATTGTATTTAATGAATCAAATTAATTATTGATAGATTCGAGGCATTAAGAGGCCGATTTATGAGGCAATGGCATAGCGGAGTAAAAGAATTTCACAGTTTGAGGTAAGTAACACTTCTAAACTTTGAGTTGAGGGTACAAACCCCGAAAATAGATGTTATATGATTAGTTTGGAGGTGACGCACATGCTAGGTGACGGATGTGTGAGCCTTCACCGGAAAAATTGTGACGTAATTGATTCCGTGGAATTGTGTAGTCAAATAATCTTGGCATTATCCATGTAATTTCATGTGTTTTCAAGAAATTCAGTTGAGAATCATGTTAAAAATCTTGTTGAGGCTATATGCCGATATTATTGAGACCCAAGAGGTCACGTTGCTGTTGAAATTATTTGTTTAAATTGTAATTTTATAATTAGTCAGATCTATCTTTTGCATATCATATCTTAGTCTCAGTTGCCATTTATTGATACATCATATCGTCATGTCGGGCTAATTTTCATATCATTGTGAGCCCGAGAGACTGGAGAGAATTATGCATGAGTGAGTCCGAAGACCTGATTGTCAGTTATACTTATGGGATTGGGCTGCACGCCGCATCATGTTTTATTGATTTATGCATGGACTTGGCATATTAGAGCGCTTGAGCTGAAGGAGCCTCTCCGAATTCTGCACTCCACATAGTGAGCGTATTGGATATTATATTGTGATAGAATTCCCTGGGCATGGAGTTGCCATATATATATATATATATATATATATATATGTGTGTGTGTGTATTCACTTTGGGATGGAGTTCCAAGGGCATGCAATTGACTTATTTATTTATATTTTGGATGGACTTCCCGGGGCATGGAGTTGCCTCTTTCATTTATATATGGATTGGATTGTCCATATAAAGTACTGAGTGACTAACTATCAGTTGCTATTTATATTGAGGGGTGGATCTTCTCTGTGCTGGTTTTTCCCGTACANTGGAGTTGCCTCTTTCATTTATATCTGGACTGGTTTGGCCATATACAGTATTGAGTGACTAACTATCAGTTGCTATCTATATTGAGGGATGGATCTTCTCTGGGCTGGATTTTCCCGTACAATACTGAGTGATTGAGTACCCTCACAGTATAAGTTCGTGAGTTCATCACTGAGATACAATGCATTTGATATGCGTACTTGAGATACATGCATAGAGATGCATTTCCTTCTGCTACCTGATTTTGGTGACATTCATGATTTCACTTGTATATTGATATGTAGGCATAGAGATGTATCTTCCACATGCTAGTTGAAAAAGAAACATCTTATTTATTGTTGAAAGGCTTTTTGGGGAAAATCATAGTTTTAGACTTACTCATATTTTTGGTGATTTCGACAAAAGATTTGAGTTTTACTCACTCGTATGCGTATGTGAGCGCTCGATATCATCTATATATCACCGTCTTTTGATTCCATGAATGAGGTTTGAGATGTGTATTTTGTGTTTTGGTATCGGGCCAGACGAGAAGTCTTGAGGCTAGGTTTCAACCGCATCTTAGGCTCGACAGCTTCAGTGGTGTGAACTTGTACATTTCAACTTATGCATCTACTAGTGTCACTATGAGTGGAATTTATGGCTCTATGAGTGGATGGATGGCTATATAATGCGTATGATGTGACTGCGAGAAGTGTCAGATTGTTTGAATATGATGAAAAGAGTTTGATTTACATGTAAATTAGGTGCTTGATCTCTGTCTTGATTTGACGTATAGTCTCGAGTTATGGATGTGTTGAAAGACCTTTCATGTTGGTTAATTGTGGGATGAATTAGATTCTCATATGTTGTTAATTAGTTTATAATCAGGATGATTAAGTGATTGCATAGTAGTTGTGACTATGGAAGGGTATAGAGAGATGTCAATTTTTGGCAAAACATGTGGGTTATCACTTGTGAAATAAACTGCAAAGGTGTGATGTTTACAATGATGTGTGAAGAATTTTCTTTTCAATCAGTAGTGTAGATGTATTGAAATTTGAATTTGAATTAGTCAAGAAATTTAACATGGCCATCACGAAATTGAAGGCGAGCTTTGTAGACGATTTGAGGTACCATATAGGCTGTGTTGCATGAGCTTGTGAGGAATTTAGTTTAATCTCACTGCAGTGTTATGGCAGTAATAGAGTATGAGAATGGTGAGTTACATGTATTTGGATCTATGGCTTTGACCCAAGTGGGGGAGCCTGTTGTTGGCAGTTTAATTTCATGGTTATATGTTAAATTTTAGTTTGGGTTTGAGACATACTTGTGGATCAGATATGACTGCAGAGGTTAAGATCGCGGATGACTCGAGCAAGTAAGTTCCTGCATACATGTTACATTAGACTTTATGAAAATATGAAAATCATGGATTGATTAAGTTGTTATTTAAACAATGTCGTGCGCACAGAGTATGAAATTGATTGGTGATGTTAAAGCATGATTTCTTCTTTGAGTGTTGTTGTACTAATAGGGCGTGTGTCTTTTGGCCCATTTGGGCAGTAAAATTTGGATTTGCGAAAAGTGGGCGATTCTCGAGAAAGTTCTAATGGGTTCTAGATTTATATATAGCAATTGAGAATTTCCCCGAACTTGTGTATGGATAAAGTTTGAGATTTTCATTTGATGGTGCCGAAACTTGCAGTAATTCTATATGACTATGGATTTTACATTTCAGTATAAGAAAGGTAAAAGAACAATTTTTAAATTCACAAAAAGTCTCTTCATAGTGAGTGTCGCGGTTGTGATACTTATAGGGGTGCTTAGGATGAATGCAATGGCTTATAGGCCTTAAGGCCTTGTGGTTTTATGCTGGGATCTATGGTAGTGATATTTGGGTAACATTCATGGTGTATATCAAGTAAGAGCGTCGACTTGAGGCTTATTCAGAGAGGAATCGAAGAAATAGGATAGCTTGGTAGTAAGTTGGATCAACGCGATAATGGATATGATCGGTTCATGGTGTATGTGGTGAGGCTCTACAGAGCTTTTGGTGGCAATATTCCTGGGTTTTGTGACCTACGTCACTTGGTCGACTTAGAGAAATTTAGTTTTGATAGCTTGGTTTTGTGCAAATGAATTCCAAGGTGTTCTTGATGGTTTCTACCATGGTTTGAGTCGGATATTTTCTTCCGATGTGAGGAACATGTTGTGTATTATGATTTCTTCCTGGGTAGGAGAAAATAGAAGTTTTCTAACTAACCAGTATGTAATTTTCTGGTAACTCATAATTGATACTAAGATTCTTGTGCTTGTCACATGATGGTACAGTGGACGTAGTGTGTTGTGTGGGATTAAGATTTATGTGTACAAGGTGGCAGTTCATTTTTGAAGGAAAGGTCACGAATTCTGGATAGCATAGTCAGTTTTAGATATTTAGATAAATATTATAATTGCTTGGTAATCCCTAAGAAGGGTACGGATTTCAAAAGGCGCATTATGTTTTGACTTACGGATGTTTATTGGTATTACGGTTCTCACCTGGTTGATCGACTACTAATATTCAGATTTTGCTATGTAGCTCAAAAGAATTATAAAAGTATTTCTCGTGGGATGATCGTGCATGAAGATGTGTTAGTCATTCGAGTGCTAGGGTTGGGATCAATTACGTTGATTCTGGTGTTCTATGAATTTGGAAACTGGGAGTTCTCATAAGTATACTATTTTGGGATTATGGCATGTTTTTAAAACTTAGTGGAGACACTAGTTGCCCTAATTTATTGTGATAACTACGCATTGTGAGTGTGAATATATGTGAGGTTTGAACCCATGTGCGAGCACCGGGGCAATTATTCATGCTCGGGAAGATGCATATGCTATGATATGCCTAGAGCTGACTGTTAAGCTTAAAGTTATAATGTTTCTTGTATTCGTACCTTTGTTGAACAACATCTGGACTATACTTGAGCTTACAAAGAGGATAATCTCAGAACAAACTTGGTAGTTACTAATTCTGCGTTAACTTCCCGATTTGAGCTGTGATAGAGAAATTTGATCACGCCAATAGTATAGAGTGTTATTTATACCTATCTAGGAGCATGATAATCTTATTTCATTTAGCATATATTTATGTGTACTTATTGGTAGCCTTATGCATGTTGTAAGACAGAATGCTAGCCTTATGCAATGCAGATGCAAATGGAGACAGTGTTTAGTCTCGGAAGGTAGAATGATAGCATTATTCAAGTTGGAAGGCAGAATCGTAGCCTTATGTAGATTGGAAGGAAGAAGGGTAGTCGTATTAAAATATAAGATAACAAATGACAGAAGAGTTTTCTTAGAGGATAGCAGATTGCAGCGTTGTGATTATTGGGAGCATTGTGTCATAAGGGACATCACTAGTGCATGATGATAGCACATGTTGGCAAGTGCAACGGTTTAGAGAGTCGTATTCTTGAATAATGTTTGTCCCATGGGTGTACAATATGTTTAATGATTTCGAAATCCTAGAACCTGCATCAAAAGAAAAATCGTGAGTTTTGTAAAGGTGGAGGTTAGTTCGTATCCCCACTGGCTTTGATTGACTTGTTCGGCTTTGATATGGTGATACCGTCTGTATCATTGGGGTAGCATTGCTAAACAAAGAAGTTTCAATAATAATCATCCATGATTTTGTAAAAGTATGACATAAATGTATAGTTAACAATATCTTTTAGATGAACTGATGACTGTGACATTGTTCAGGACATTGCAACCTCTCCCGCTATGGAATTTTGCGGATCTTCCTTAAAATTCTTCCCCAGTTTGATAGGTTGACATTTTTGACTGTTGCTCGTGCGGCGATCGGCTGAAATTACTTCAGAATTTTGAGGTCTTCCTGAAAATTCTGCCCTAGTTTCCAATTGTGTGGAAAAATGAAATTTTTATTGAATTGTGACCAAACCCATAAGGCTGCCTACGTATCCCCTCTTAAATGGGAATCAAGTTAGACGTAGTTAAATTTACATCATATAAGGAACGCATAACGATTACAAATAGTAATGCTTGACTGCATCCGAATTGATCGCCTTTGGCCAGACTTCCCAGTCCATTTCTGCAAGTATGATGGGCCCTCTTGTCAAAACACGGTGAACCATGTATGGAACCTTCTAGTTAGGAGAGAACTTCAATTTGGCTTCATCATGATGCAAAAAAATTTTCTTTAACACCAGCGGCCCTGGTGTGAACTGTCTTGGCTTGACTCTTTTGTTGAAGGCTTTGAACATTCTGTTCTGGTAGAGTTGACCATGACAAACTACATTCATTCTCTTTCCGTCTATAGGGGCTAGTTCCTCATAACGACTTTTCACCCACTCTGCATCGTCGAGCTCAGCTTCTTGTACGATCCTTAGGGAATGAATTTCTACCTTAGCGGGAAGGACAACCTCTGTACCGTAAACCAGCATATAGGGGGTTGCCCCGGTTGATGTGCAGACTGTGGTGCAATACCCCAGTAGAGCAAATGATAACTTCTCATGCCACTGTTTATGATTCTCTATCATTTTTCTCAATATTTTCTTGATATTCTTATTGACAGTTTCTACAACTCCATTTATCTGAGTCCTGTAGGCTGTGGAATTCTTGTGTATGATCTTTAAAATTTCGCACATAACTTTCATCAAGTCGCTATTAAGGTTGGCGCCATTATCAGTAATGATTGACTCTGGAATTCTGAATCGACAAACAACGCGGTCACAGACAAAGTTTGCCATGACTTTCTTAGTTACTATTTTGTCAGATGCTGCTTCGACCCATTTGGTGAAATAGTCGATGGCTACTAGGACAAACATGTGTCCGTTGGAAGAATCAGTCTCGATTGGTCCAATAACATCCATTCCCCAGGCAGCGAACGACCACGGTAAGCTTGTTGCATTGAGCTTGTTTGGAGGTACCTTTATTATGTTTTTATGTATCTGATAGCGGTGGGATTTTCGTACATACTGGATGTAGTCCGTTTCCATAGTCATCCAAAAGTAACTAGCCAGGAGTATCTTATTTACGAGAACAAAGCCGTTCAAATGTGGACCGCATGTCCTAGCATGAATTTCCTCTAGTAGCTTGGATTCTTCCTTTGTGTCGACACATCTCAATAATTCCAAATCGGGATTCCTCCTATAAAGGATTCCTCCACTATGAAATAAGTCGTTGGACAATCTCTGAAGTGTGCATTTCTGAGTAGGATTTGCAAGCTCTAGGTAATCTCCTTTTGCCAAATATTCCTTGATATCATGAAACCAAGGCTTTCTGTCTGCTTCTTCTTCAACATGGGCACAGTAAGCTGGTTGATCATGGATTTTCACTAGAATGGGATCAATTAAATTCTTGTTTGGATGTTGTATCATAAAAGATAGGGTAGCCAATGCATCGGCAAACTCATTCTGGATTTTGGGCATATGCTGGAATTCCGTCTTCGTGAACCACTTTCTCAATTCCTGTACGTGATGTAGATACGAGAGTATCTTGGAGTTCTTGGTCTCCCATTCTTCTTGCATCTGATGTATAAGTACCTCTGAATCTCCAATTACTAGTAGCTCTAGAATGTTTCATGTCAATGGCCATTTTGAGTCCTAAGATGCAGGCTTCATATTCGGCCATATTGTTGGTGCAGGGGAACCTGAGTTTGGCAGACACCGGATAATAGTGACCGGTTTCTAATATTAAGACTGCTCCTATGTCAAATCCTTTGAATTTTGATGCTCCATCAAAGAACATTCTCCAACCGGCATAGGATTAAAAAATGTCTTCTCCTATGAATGATACATCTTTATCAGTAAAATACATTTTTAGGGGTCTGTATCCTCCATCCACGGGGTTTTCATCAAGGTGGTCTGCTAGTGCCTGTCCCTTGACCGTTTTTCGAGTTATGTAAACAATGTCGAATTAACTTAGCAGGATTTGCCACTTGGCTAGCTTGCCTATGGGCATAGGCTTCTAAAAGATGTACTTGAAAGGATCTATCCTTGATACGAGATATGTAGTATAGGCACAGAAGTAATGTCTCAGCTTCTGAGCTACCCAAGTCAAAGCACAACAGGCGCGTTCCAATAGAGAATACCGGGCCTCGTACGGGGTTAACGTTTTACCGAGATAATAGATGGCTTACTCCTTCCTCCCTGTTTCATCATTTTGCCCTAGAATGCAACCAAAAGCTCCATCTAACACTACAACGTAGAGTAATAAGGGTGTACCTAGCTCGGGAGGGACTAAGACCGGTGGTGTTGACAGGTACTCCTTGATTCTGTCGAACGCCTTCTGGCAGTCATCAGTCCATTTGGTGGCACCGTCTTTCTTTAACATCTTAAAGATTGGCTCACAGATAACTGTAGACTGCGCTATGAATCGCCTGATATAGTTAAGCCTCCCCAAGAAAATAATCACATCCTTCTTGTTCTTTGGCGGTGGTAGTTCTTTGATGGCTTTGACTTTCGATGGATCTAGTTCTATTCCTCGACAGCTCATAATAATCCCAAGCAATTTCCCAGTAGGAACCCCAAATGCACACTTTGCGGGGTTTAGTTTCTGGTTGTAACTCCACAGTCTATTGAAGACTTTCTTCAGATCTTCCATATGGTCAGTGGCCTTCTTGGATTTGATAATAACATAGTCCACATATACCTCTATCTCCTTGTGTATCATATCATGGAAAATGGTAGTCATGGCCCTCATGTAGGTGGTCCCTGCATTCTTCAGGCCGAACGACATCATCTTTTGATTGTACAATCCCCACGGCGTAATGAAAGCCATTTTCTCAGCGTCTTCCTCATCCATCCAGATCTGATGATAACCAGTGAAGCAATCTATGAATGACTGTAGTTCATCCTTAGCGCAATTGTCAATCAGGATATGTATATTTGGTAAAGGGAAGTCGACTTTTGGACTGGCCATATTGAGATCCCGATAGTCGACACAGGCACTGACCTTCACATCCTTCTTTGGCACTGGCACAATGTTGGCTAACCATGTCGGGTACTCTACTACCTTGAGAACCTTAGCGATGATATGCTTGGTAACTTCTTGCTTGATTTTCAAACTCATATCAAGCTTGAACTTTCTGAGCTTTTGCTTTACCGATGAACACATTAGATCGGTTGGCAGTTTGTGGGCCACAATAGACATAGTCAGACAAGTCATGTTATCATACGACAAGGCAAATATGTCCTCATACTTCTTTTGAAATTCTGTGTGTTCTTTCTTCTCTGATGGCGATAGGTGAATGTTGATTCGAATTTCCTTAACGTTTTATGCATCTCCTAGGTTGACAATTTTGGTCTCGTCCAGGTTGGACTTAGGTTTGTTCTCAAAGTTCTCAACTTCTTTGAAAATCTCATCGGGTATGTCATCTTCCTCTGAATCAATGTTCGTTTGTTGTGTTGTCTCATTGCATGTCACAGTCATTGGTTCATCAAGACAAGTAATAGTAATGTTGTATGCGTAAAGTAAGGAGAGAAAAAAATAGCAATAAATATTAATTCAAAAAAATCAAAAAGCTTTTGATAGATTGAATAACTGTTTTGAACATCGAAGATCTTATTGCGGGAATTGAAAAATACGAAAAGAAAATCATTTAGTAAAAATAATGAATAATGCTTGTTTTTGCCTTCCTACCCCGAGGCATGTCGGGCTTTGTTTGTCCTGATGGTCCAACTCTTAAGATGTGCCCCTCTGCGCACAACCTATATGGAAGTGCCTTCCTCCCTCTCCTCCTCGAGAATAACACAACAGTCCATATTATTGTCCTCTAGAAACAAGTTCTTCACTGCTGCAAGTGCTTATTCTTCATCCAACCCATAAATAATGCCGGCCTGTTGGAAGGTCTGCTCCAGATGTGGTATTGGCTGCTCTAGAGGGTGGTAAGGACCGTGACATGGTGGCGACCGGTTATTGAATTCTTCCCAGGTGTAATCATATCCCAGACCAAAAGTAGTACCATGTTTCTTTAGTTTTATGGGTTTAGAGATTCCTTGGATATTCTTGCCAAGCCCTTTGCCAGGTTCGTACCCATTCCAACTCAATATACTTTCGATTTTGCTATACTACCATTTGTCTTTGTCGATAGCATTGACCCGCTCAATGTGGTGGTATGTTTCTCCACCGAGCTTCCTTCTTCCCTCGATTGCTGGAATGGTTTGCCGACTAGATATGGGGTTGCTACCGTTGCCGTAAATGATCACTTTCTGGTGATTCCACTCAAACTTTACTGCCTCATGAAGCGTTGATGCTACAATCTTAGTGGCATGAATCCATGGCCTTCCCAGCAGCAAGTTGTAAGATGCTGGTACATCTATCAACTAGAAATCGACCTTGAACCAGGTTGGCCCTATCTGCAAGCATAGAATAATCTCAGCAATGGTGGATCTTTGAGAACCATCAAAGGCTTTCACATTGATTGATCCATACTTTACCTCATGTAGTCCTTTACCAAACTTTTTGAGTGTTACCATTGGACAAATATTAAGACTAGAACCTCCATCGGTCAGGATTTTGGTAATGAAATAATATTTGTATTGCACGATGATGAGCAGTGCCTTGTTGTGCCCCAGCCCTTTAGGTGACAGCTCGTTCTCATGAAAGGTGATCTTGTGGCTTTCCAGTACTTTTCCTACCATATTAGCCATTTTCCCGCTAGTGATGTTACTTGGTACGTATGCTTCATTTAGTACCTTTAACAGAGCATTCTTGTGCGCTTCAGAATTTTACAGCAAAGAGAGAATGGATATTTGTGTTGGCGTCTTGTTTAACTAGTCGATGACCGAATATTCCTTGGCCTGTATTTTCCTCCAAAGGTCGTTCAAACCTGTCTCAATGAGGGGTGGCCGATTGGAGGCCTGCTTGCTCGATTCAACTAGATGTTTAGGGGTATAGACTTTACCAGTTCTTGTCATACCCTGTCCTGCGATAGTTTCTTCAATCCTGACCTTGCCTTTCCTTCTCGCCTCGGTTGTATAGTCCCAGGGTATGGCATTCGTATATTATGGTGGCATGGTAGACATAGCCACTGGGATCGATGTGACTATCCTTACTTCGAATGGAAAATGTGCCTTGGGTGGCAAGATTGCAACCTTTAATGGTGTGGGTACATTTGCCGGACACATGAATTCAACCTTAATTAGTGTCGGTGTCTTTGAGGGTGGCGCCGCTTCAAACGTAAGAGGTACAAACATATTTATCTCAGTGTCCTCAAACTGTTGGATCTGGACTATGATTGGGTTGAGTGTAATTGTCGGTTTCTTTGGGTTATCACATTCTGTGATCAACCCGATTGATCTCTCAGGATCCCAGTCATCTTCTACTTAAATCATGTGAATACCTCCACCCTTATGGTCTGGCAGAGGGTTATTACGGATGTTTGGAGCAGGTTCCTTTACCATAATGATCTTGTTATCAATCAAAGACTGCATCTTGTCTTTCAAGGAACAGCATTCATCGATGGTGTGCCCTTTCATGTCGGAGTGGTATGCACAGGATTTGTTTGGGTTAACCCACTAAAAAGTATTCTCAGGGGTTGCAGTAGGGATGGGGGTGTCATAACCAACAGCTTTGAGCCTCTCATACAGCTAGTCGATGGGTTCAGCGATGGCTGTATATTATTTTAGAGGTCTGCGATCAAAATCAGGTCGAGGTCTAGGGAAGTTTTGGCATGCGGAGAGTGATTGATAGTGGTATTATTGAGCATTATAGATTTGGTAGACATGAGTGGGTTGGGAGTATCTGGGTGAAGTAGGTTGATATGTAGGAGGTGGAGATGACTGATAAGTTGGTGGCAGAGCTTGGTATGAGGGTTAGGCTGTTTGGTAATTTGGGTTGGCTTGTATATGAGTGGAGGTGTTGGGTAATCTTGGTATTTGAGGGGAGACGTGGTTTTTTTTGCTACCGTCACGACCCATACGTCCCTTTTCTTGGACATACCACCGGACTTTAAATCCTTATTTGTAGCTTGCAAGGTTTCGAAGTTTGTAGCCTTACCACTTTTGATACCTTCTTCAATTCTTTCACCTAATTTGAGAATGTCGAAGAACATGTGGTTCTCAATCATCATCAGCCGTTCATAGTACTGCTGGTATTGAGCCCGAATAAAGAACTTGTTCATTTGCTCCTCTTCTAAGGCGGGTCTTACCTTAGCAGCTTCGGACCTCCAGCGAGTAGTATACTCACGAAATGTTTCCATCGGCTTCTTCTTCAAATTCTGGATATAGAACATGTCTGGTGCATTCTCTGTATTAAACTTGAATCTGTCCATTAAGTCAGATACCATGCTTACCAAGCTTGACCACTTCTTGGGATCATGGCTGATGTACCAAGATAATGCATCTCTTTTCGAACTCCTCTTGAACAGCTTCATGCGGATCGTTTCATCCTTCCCTACTCCTACCGGATTGTGGCAATATATCCTCAGATGGACCCTTGGATCACCCGTACCGTCAAACATTTCAAACTTAGGAGGATTGTACCCCTCAGGCAATTCGACATCAGGTTGTATGCAAAAGTCCTTATAGTTCAGCCCCTCAATTCCTTTGCTTCCCTTAACTCCTTGAATTTGGCTGGTCAGTTTCTTAAGTTCCTCTGCCAAGTTCTTAATAAGTAGATCCTTTTCATCAAACTCAGGTGTGCATGAGATAAGTTGGGTGGGGTGTGGAATGTTTTCCACGTAGATAGAAATGTTATGGTGGCCTGGTGTATGGGTGTAGAAATGGTCGTTTGTGGAGTTCTAAGGTTCTGGGATGAGTAGTGGAGTGTTTTTTGGGGTATGGCGGGCGTTACAACTGTTCTTTAGTGGAGCAGCGTGATAGATAGGAGCGGGATGATTCTGTTGTTTTGGGATATTTTGAAGAGGTGTAGGGTTTTGAGTGTTGGGGAAGTTGATATCTGTGGTGTTGATGGAAAATGATAGGTTTGCCAGATTTTGAACCTGATCGAGCTCTTCCTGGAATTTCAACAATTTTTGTTCAAGTTATAATGCATTCTAGTTAGGAACCCGAACACCATGTTTATTAGTGGACTCTACCCGTTTAGCGGTGTTCTCCTTCCTAATGTTGTTCCAATCTTCCATCTTTCCTTTGTTCTTGCCTTTAAAGGGACTAAGAAGAGGAGTGGGTGGAGACCTTGGATCTTGTGAAATAAGATGATGATGCCAGAGTGCATAAACTAACCTTTGGGGAGGGGGAATGAAAATAAAAAATTAAACAGAAGGTAATCAAGTCAATGAATATTATAAAAAATATTGCAATATTTAAACACATAGGGAATGTAAAGCGTGTCATAATTTGGGAACCTCTTTGTGACCGAGGTAGGCCTAGCGACAAATAGACTTGGAGAACATTTAATGCTAAATGGCTCATTTTATTGATAAAGATAGGCGAGTCCCAAAACGACACTAAATAAGCAAGAAATAAAAGTCACTAATGGCCATTGGCCTTGTTACATTCATAAAGCAAAAAAGTAAATTCCTATCTATTTGGTCCCAGAAGGACCTTCCTCAGGTTGAATGTTCTCGTTGATCGAATCCTCCAGTTCACATAGGTTCATCAATAAAAATGCCTTTGCCAGGTGTTCTCCTTCATTTCCATCAGTTTTCTTGCAGTCGTCGACTCTCTTCCTCACTTTTCCTTCCAATTCCAGCATATTGCATTCCAGATATTCCAACTTTTTGCTAGCTTAGATGGCCCTCTATTTCCATTCGTTGATTTGGTCATTTGATGGAAGACTCCTCCACCACTCTAGTAAGAGTGAGGGTGTGTTAACCATATCGAAGTTGGGGACCTCGTTCTTTATTTTTTGCAAAACAAAAGGGTTAAGACCATACCCCCACCGGACTCGACTATTTAACATCAACAATGAGCACGAAGCATTTAGTTCTCCAAATAAATGCACAGAACATGATGATGTCCGTTTGGGTTTAGGGAAACCCAGTGGACTTCTGGACAAGGCTATCTTAAAGGATCATTATGTGGATGACATAACTGACCTAGCTAGGTTTGACCATGATGCATGCATAATTTAAATAGAGTAAGGTTTTTATGGGGTTTTTGACTAGTAACCTTAAGCGGACAACTCAAGGGGGAAGGCACGGAACTATCGACTGCACCGCTGATCGACTAGTTTTACCGCAAATAAGCCTTTTCAAATTTAGGAGGTAATGATATAGGAAGGGCGCAACCATTCATCAAGCGTTGCTATAGTATTTGTTTGGCACAAGTAGAGTATGACGTTGAGCATGATTATGCAATAATTAAATGCATGTTGTCAGTTATTTGCACGTCAAGAAAGCGATAAATATAGTAGTTTCATAATTTAAAACAGTTATAAAGGAAGGAAACATGAAAGATATGTCAGTTTTGCTTTTGAAGAAGAAATTAAATACTTAAAGAAATTAAACAAATAATTGCACATAGGGAGGGGTACAAATTCACAAAAATAGTATGAAATGGGAAAAACCTAAATATCCCCAGCAGAGACGCCATGCTTTCGCGCCCCCTTTTTTCCTTCCGCGGAATCGGGTTCATGACATTTGGTTGGGACCACTATTTCCTTTTGGGAAATGGGTTTTGCAATTTTGAGGAGTCACCACCTAACGATTTTATGGTGCGTTAGGACACATATAGGGTTCATTCATAACTATGTTTGGTAACCGGAGATAGGGTAAGGGCTTGAAATTATCATAAGGGGAAGGTGTTAGGCACCACTTAGGATCCACTAGTGTGGTTCCCGGCTAGGCACTCAGGTCTAAAGGCAAAATGCTAGGTGACAAACAAGAACACATAGAACCGCATTTAAAGGGAGCATGGAAGACAAACGAAAGGCAAAAATATACCTCCACACACAGTGCATATGAACAATATGACCCATTTACAGATAAGGTCTATATTCAGAATTCTAAAGCATGGTATCTAAGTGATAACATCAGAACCAAATTTATTGCATGACTTGGGAAAAAATTCTGAATCAGACTTGTCTGCTAATTTTAGCATGCTAGCAATTAAACAAGGACTGTTCTGTTTTTATTTAAGCAATTACCTAAGGCTTGCCTAGCCGTAAAGCAATATGCAGCAATTATCTAAAATTATTAAAATAGTTTTGAGATGGTTTTTACCTAAGAGCATGTTGTTCTTATTGATACGAATGCAGAGATTATTACCAATTTTAATCATAAAACATCACGATGTGAGATTATTTTTATTACCTTTTCATGAATCAGTTATTAACTAGGTGTCTTAAACAAAAATGCAAACAGGATCCTAGGACATGATATCTAATATGCATATGCAGATGACATTGTTAAAAAAACATAACCCCTAAGGCATAATTTCTAAATGTGCACAAGAGATGCAGAATTATTGAAATATGACTTCTAAAAGTACAAGAGTAACAACTTTTATGCCAATGTTGTTATTGTCCTAGGAGCAGAATTTCTAAGTGATAGACATAAAACCTGAATTAGTGATGGATGAGATGTTGAAGCAAGAAACATGGGTCCTAAGAGCATGAGTTCTAATGCATGTATGAATCCTAAGCATGATTTCTATTATGCAATTAGGAATAAACAATATGTTTTCTACCCATTAACAACTATAGCATGCATATTTACCCCATCTATTTTCACTAGACAACCTAATACGTGTTTACAACAAGTTATTACATACGAACCTTGAAATGAATTACATAAGTAGCAATGAAAATAAGAAGTTACCCTATAGGAAGCGTGATTAGGACTTCCTCTCTGAGTTATGTAATCAATCACCTCAAGTGCCAAGGTTGTTTCATAGCTTTTCCTCATAACTAGGTGTGTCAGAGTTCCCTAAGGACGTCAAGGGATCCCGAGCTGTGCTCACACCCAGATTGCATAACCAAGACAGAGTAAGTGCAGTATGGAAAGGCCAACTTTTATATGTCCAAGTTTAGAGGGAACTCAAGATTCCCAAGGCAAGACTCACACAAAAAGGGCAGAACCTAGTGGTCTAAGAATATGTGTGTGAGTACTTGACATAGATTTAAAAGAGTTGAGTTGGAAAACAATTTTGAAAAAGAATGTTTGTAATAAGTTTGCAAAAAGCATAACAGTTTTGAAAAAAGGAGAAGGGAATAGGAGCAATAATAACTTAGAACAAGATAGCACACACAGAGCAAGTTTGAAGGATAGTACGATTTCAACAGTCACAAGCAGGGGATTAAGGGGTTGGGGACATAGAGGGCCCAAATTAGAAACACATAAAACATGGATGAGAAGAGAAGCATTTAGACCAGCAAACACAAAAACATGTAGCAATTGATTGGCCTACAAACTACTACTTCAAAGAGTTAATAGGGGAATCATGCTTGAAATTAGAATAGTAACAAGATATAGGGACAGGGTATGTGAGTAGTCATGCAGGGGTCTATTACACATAATTAGTCATGACTTAGTGTTAATCAAGTACATTTGCAGACATACTAGTTGAGGGATAGGAACTCAAGTAGACATGCTGATTACATTTGAACAAGAGAGGGCAGAACTTAAGCATGCTACATAAAGCAGTAAACAAGAAGTACAATTAAACAGCATGAGCCATTAGGTCAGTGCAGAAAGAGACAAGGATTGGCAAACAATAAAGCAAATAGAGTTGAGTTTCAGAATTGAACTAGGAACATACCAGTTAAGGAAGCAAAGTGCAGAAATGTAAAGCAAGCAGAGTTCCACAGTCTAGCCTTGGCTTTGAGCCAGCTAAACAAGCAGTAGCACAAGTAGTAGAGAAAGAGAGAGAGTTTGAGTGTATATGTGTGTGTTCTGAACTAATTGTTTATGTCTTATGCTAAAGAGAGGGTAGAGTATTTATAGTTTTAGAATAGATAGGAAAATAAGGTAATAAGTAATGACTTAGAATATTTATTAAAATAATACAAATCAGGATCAATTAATGACCCGGACTCCCTTCAATTAGGAAGTCATAGTTCAAACGGGTACAAGTTGTATTAAGCAGGGAAAAGAACTTATTTTACCATAGTAGGAGTAGTAAAAGCATGAAGCATGTGATAAGGACTAAGTACATAATATTTTCAAGTAAGCAAAGTATATTAACATCATATTGAGCATCAAAATAAGGTAGAGCATAATTTCAATTTTGAAAGTTTGTTCAAAGAATCACGGATGAGATGGAAAATCACAGGGAATTAGCACTAACCAAGGAAAGTGCCACAAAAAATAAGGAAGCAATTTCGAAAATCAGTATAGAATTACAAGGAAAATAAACAAAATCATAGATGTAGGTTTAAGGAGATTACACAAAATTAACATAAATTATGTGAACAATTAATAAAACAAATAGTCGGACCTATTAAATGATAAATAACACGTATTGGACAAAATCAAATAAACCTTAGGAACAAATTAGAGAAGGAAGCACAAGGGCATATAGAACACACATGAAGCCTAGAATCTTCATGATAGTCATGCAAACACATCGCAAACAGACTCAAACGAATTAAACCCAGAAGTATTAGGGTTTCTTGACAAAAAGGAATCGAGCAAAAAGGAAAACTCAGGTGATGTTTAAACATGCTAAAAATCAAATTAATTGCTAAAATCATAAAGAAATCATTTTTTCAAAAAGGGTTTTAAAACCCTAGTCTGGAAAAAGAAAAAATCATTTAAAATCGGAGAAATATCTTTGAGGAAAATAGGTGAAAACCTTATAAAACCCCCATAGATCCATCACATATCTAAAAATATCAGAGGATTTATATATATTTTGAAGGTATTTTGCATATTGGAAATATATAGGAAAAAATTGGGTATCAATAGATGCCCCTCTTTACCCGGGAAGGATGAAAGAGTTTTCGGGTAAGGAAATGATGGCAAATTTTGACCGTGTGAAAATGGTTTGGGAGGATTTAGGCCGCACCCTAGCTTCCGAGTTGCCTACATATCCCTCGTTTTACTGGAATCAGGCAGTATGTAGTTCAGGATCCGTCGACGGAGTATACCGATGAAAACCTTTCAAGAACGGACGCAATATCTAGGGTTGGGTGACTGAAAGGTTTATGGGAATGGTTAGGTTTGATATGGCTGTAGGAAGTGGAGCGGGGATCGCTCTTCCTGGGGTAACTGTTGCTCGTCATCTTACCTGCAAATAAGAAATACAAGCATATATTTTGCGTAAATTTAAACATGATGCAAATTCCCATCTGACCATGAATATTGTCTTTGGACGGTTAGGAATGGCGTCCTTAGACCATGATGTCCTGGGCCAAGAAGCGTATGATAAACGATTCGCAAGCCATGAAATGATGTTCTCGGGCTACGGGGTTGGTGCCTCCGAACCATGACGCCTTTGAATAATGATATACAAAAGATGGAAAAAGATACCTAGGCCATTACATGGTGTTCTTGGGCTATGAAGATGGTGCCTCTGAACGATGACGCCTTTGGATGAGTTGGCTATATTTTTAGCCCATGAAGGATGCAGTAGTATGGTGCGGACAAGACAGATCTTAGTCTTAGGAATTGAAGGGCAAAGCTTAGCCCATAAGAGAAGAAAAATAAATTGGGATAGTGCTTGGTTTCCACAAAAAATAGGAGGCCTAGCTTAGCCTCGAAAGGCAGAAAAGTAACCTTATGCAAAGATGCGAATGCGGGTGGAGGTAGAGGTTAATCTCGGAAGTCATACTGGTAGCCTTGTGCAGATTGGAAAGCAAAATAGTAGCCTTATGCAATGCAAATGCAGATGAAGACAACATTTAGTCTCGGAAGGCAAACTGATAGCCTTATGCAATATGGATGCAGATGGAGACAGTATTTACTCTCGGAAGGCAAAATGGTAGCCTTATACAAATTGGAAGGTAGAATAGTATCCTTATGCAATGTAGATGCAGATGGAGACAACGTTTAGTCTCAAAAGGCAGAAAGGTATCCCTATGCAAGTTGGAAGGCAAAATGGTAGCTTTATGCAATGCAGATGCAAATGGAGACAACCTTTAGTCTGGGAAGGCAGAATGGTAGCCTTATGCAAGTTGGAAGGCAGAATGGTAGTTTTATGTAGATTGGAAAGCAAAATGGTAGCCTTATGCAAAAATAAATAACAAATGCAGTAGAGTTTTCTTTGCTGATAGCAGATTGCGGCGTTGTGATTATTGGGAGCATTGTGACATACGGGACATCACTGGTGCGTGTTGATAGCATATGTTGGCAAGTTCAATGGTTTGGAGAGCCGCATTCTTGAACAATATTTGTCCCATGGGCGTACAGTATGTTTAATAATTTTGTAATCCTAGTGCCTGCATCCAAAGAAAAATCGTGAGTTTTGTAAAGGGGGAGGTTAGTTCGTATCTTCGTTGGCTTTCCTTGACTCGTTCGGCTTTGATCTGGTGTTACCATATGTTGGCGTAGCGCTGCTAAACAAAGCAGTTTCAATAATAATCATGTATGATTTTGTAAAGGTATGAAATAAATATATAGTTAAAAATAGCTTTTAGATGATCCGACGACTGTCACATTTTTCAGGACATTTCAACCTCTCCCACTATGGAATTTTGAGGATCTTCCTCAAAATTCTGCCCCAGTTTGATGGGTAGACATTTCTGACTGTTGCTCATACGACAATCAGCTGAAATTACTTCACAGTTTCCAATTGCGGGGAAAATAAAATTTTTATTGAATTGTGACCGAACCCATAGGGCTGCCTACGTATCCCCTCTTAAACGGGAATCGGGTCAGGTGTAGTTCAATTAACATCATATAAGGAAAGCATAATGATTACACACAGTAACGCTTGACTGTATTTGAATTGAACGGCTTTGGCCAGACTTCCCCGTCTATTTCTACAAGTATGATGGATCTTTCTGTCAAAACCCGATGAACCATGTATGGACATTGCCAGTTGGGAGAGAACTTCCCTTTGGCTTCATCTTGAAGCGAAAAAAAATATCTTTAACACCAGCTACCCTGGTGTGAACTGTCTTGGCTTGACTCTTTTGTTGAAGGCTCTGGATATTCTGTTCTGGTAGAGTTGACGATGGTAGACTGCATTCACTCTCTTTCCATCTATAAGGGCTAGTTGCTCATAACGACTTTTCACCCACTCTGCATCGTCGAGCTCAGCTTCTTGTATGATACTTAGGGAAGGAATTTCTACCTCAGAGGGAAGGACAACATCTGTACCGTAAACCAGCATATAGGGGGTTGCCCTGGTTGATGTGCGGACTATGGTGCGATACCCCAGTAGAGCAAAGGATAAATTCTTGTGCCACTGTTTATGCTTCTCTATCATTTTTCTCAATATCTTCTTGATATTACTGTTGGATGCTTCTATAGCTCCATTCATTTTATGCCTGTAGGTTATGGAATTCTTGTGTCTGATCTTGAAAGTTTAGCACATAGCTTTCATCAAGTTGCTGTTGAGGTTGGAGCCATTATCAGTAATGATTGACTCTGGAATTTCAAATCGACAAACAATGCGGTTGCGGACAAAGTTTTCCAGGACTTTCTTAGTCACTGCTTTGTAGGATGCTGCTTCAACCCATTAGGTGAAATAGTCGATGGCTACTAGGACAAACCTGTGTCCGTTGGAAGCAGTAGGCTCGATTGGTCCAATAGTGTCCATTCCCCAGGCGGTGAATGGCCATGGTAAGCTTGTTGCATTGAGCTCGTTTGGAGGTACCTTTATCATGTATACATGTATCTGACAGCGGCGGCATTTCCAAACATACTAGATGCAGTTTGTTTCCTTAGTCACCCAAAAGTAACCATGAGTATCTTCTTTGCTATGACAAAGCCGTTCATATTTGGACCGCAGGACCTAACATGAATTTCCTCTAGTAGCCTGGATGCTTCCTTTGTGTCGACACATCTCAATAATACCAAATCGGGAGTCCTCCTATACATGATTCCTCCACTGTGAAAGAAGTTGTTGCACAATCTCCAAAGTGTTCATTTTTTAGTAGGATTCGCAAGCTCTGGGTACTCTCCTTTTGCCAAATATTCCTTGATATTATGAAACCAAGGCTTTATGTCTACTTTCTCTTCAATATGGGCACAGTAAGCCGGCTGATCATGGATTTTCACAGGAATGGGATCAATGCAATTCTTTTCTGGATGTTGTATCATAGATGACAGGGTAGCCAATGCATCGGCGAACTCATTCTGGATTCTGGACACATGTTGGAATTTCGTCTTCGTGATCCTATTTCTCAATTCCTATATGTTTTGTAGATACAGGAGTATCTTGGAGTTCTTTGTTGTCCATTCTTCTCGTACCTGATATATAAGTAAGTCTGAATCTCCAAGTACAAGCAGCTCTTGAACGTTCATGTTAATGGCCAATTTGAGTCCTATGATGCATGCTTCGATTTCGGCCATATTGTTGGTGCAGGGGAACCTGAGTTTGGCAGACACCGAATAATACTGACCAGTTTCTGATATTAGGACTGCTCCTATGCCAACTCCTTTGAAGTTTGCTGCTCCATTGAAGAACATTCTCAAACTGTCATAGGATTCTGCAATGTCTTCTCCTACGGATGATACATCTCCATCAGCAAAATACGTTTTCAGGGGTTTGTATCCTCCATCCACGGGGTTTTGGTGCCTCCGGCGTCTATAGTCCTTATACTACCTACTCAGGTGTATAGGCGGTGGGAGTCTGGGTGACTCTCCCAGCTTGGGAAGTAGCTGCGATAGTAGAAACAATAACCGTCTGAGCAAGACTGGTGCACACGGTTAGAATCTGAGCTAAGTTCTCCTAAAGACCTGGGATAACAATAGGAACATCCGGTGCCTGAGCTAGTCCCGCTGGAGCATCTATAACTAGGACCTGAAAATGAAATGGGAGGCTAGTGGATCTGTAGGTGCTGCCCTAGCTACTGTGTGGGTTACACACATGCCCCTACCATGGCCTCGATCGCGACCTCGGCCTCTCGTGCACCCAACTGGTGGTCGTTCATCCTGACCGGTAGCACGTGTCCTCACCTTCTATGAGAGAATAGAATAACAAAGTTTAGCTACTAGAATCAGCAAATTCGCACGACAAGAATTCAAGAATTTGAGGTTTTTCCTAACGGTTCTGCAACCTCTCGAAGATAAATATAGACATCTCCATACCGATCCGCAAGACTCTACTAAACTCGCTCATGACGCGTGAGACCTATGTAACATAGGCTCTAATACCAACTTGTCATGACCCAAAACTACCTTGTCGTGATGGAGCCTATCGCGAAACTAGGCAAGCCGACTCTTTACCAAAAAATCAACGCAATATTTTATTAGCAAAGATTAAATCACACTATTTGATAATAAAACTTCACAAGGAACATATGAATAACAAAAGTGCGGAATGAACAGCCCGACATCGGGTGTCACTACTCATGAGCATTTACTAAAACCTGTGTTATAATACTAAGACTTGTATAGTCTAGAAAACAACTAATGACATATATAGGAAATAAGAGGGAGAAGAGCAGGGCTGCGATCGCCATGCAACTACCTTGTTAACTCCAATAGATTCGCGATGGATGAATTCACACTCGCTAGCACATCCAGCAACCCCTGGATTTGCACATAAGGTGCAAGGAGTAATGTGAGTACGCTAACTCAGTAAGTAATAAAAGTAAATAAAGACTGATTAGTAGCGACAAGCAGTAAATCACATAAAGTTCATATCATGAAATCTCAGTAAATACAACATGCTTTCAATTTAGTGTATGAGTCAAATCATCTCGTTTAAAATCCAATTTTCATTAAAAATCATTTGAAGATATTTTTCAATAGTTTCAATAGAGGCTCAATGCAAAAGAGTGTAAAAGTGACGAAAATCATAAATAGCCCCTCGGGCTAAAAATCACTCATAAGCAGCCTCTTGAGCGAAAATATCACTCATATACAGCCACTTGGGCAAACCTCAAAGTTACTCATATACAGCCCCTCAGGCATATCTCATAGCACTCACTCAGGGTACCCGCGCTCACTAGGGGTGTGAATCCTGTGGAGGGACTCCTTTAGCCGAAGCGCTATAACAAGCTACCTCGTGGCATAAATCAATCAGGCCCTCGGCCTCACTCAATCATGAATCAGTACAATATGCCACAACATGCATCCCGATCCTAAAAATATTCTCATAAATCAGGCCCTCAGCCTCGCTCAATCATAAACCTCTCAAGCCACTCGGGCTATCAGTTAAAATAGGGTGCTCAGCCCAAAATAACATTTTTATATGCATCCAAACAAAGTACTAAAGACTGAGATATACAGTAAAACATGATTTATTGAGATGTAGGCTTTCAATTCCAAAAAATTTATTTTATGAAAATCCACCAATTTTCCCCAAATTCCATTCCAAATCACGAATTGAATGATGAAATTCAATGATATATTCATGAATATTATTAGCCAAAACCGAGTTAGAATTACTTACCCCGGTGATTTCATTGAAAACTCCCAAAATTTTGCCTCAAACCGATCTCCCAAAGTCCAAGATGTGAAATAAAGCCCTAAACCTTGCTTATATAGTGCTCTCTGAACCTTCACTTCGTGGTCCGCATAAATCCATCGCGGTCGTACACTTCTCACCGCGGTTTGCATAATTCTGTCGCAGCCATGGACCTTGAGCTATACCTTCCGCGGTCCGCATAATTTTCACCGCATTCAAATAATACCTCCGCGGTCCGCATCAACTTTGTGTGGTCCACACTTCCTACACCAGATACAGTTGACGCCAGAAGTCTTCCCACTTTTAAAGCCAAGAATTGATCCATTAACCACTCGAAACTCACTCGAGGCCCTCGGGACCTTAACCAAATATACCAACACATCCCATTCAGACTTAGTCAAACCTTCGAATCACTCAAAACAACATAAAAACCCCAAATTACCCTCAGATTCAAGCCTAAGAACATCTAAATTTCCAAATTTCACAAACGATGCCGATACCTATCAAATCACGTCCGAATGACCCTAAATTTTGCATACACGTCAAAAATGATACTACAAACCTGTTCCAACTTTTGAAATTCCATTCTAACTTCGATATCATATTTTCCACTGCCGACCAAAATCATCAAATTTTCAACTTTCGCCAATTCATGTCAAACTCTAACATAAACCTTCAAATCACATTCCAGACACGCTTCTAACTCCAAAATCACCTAATAGAGCTAACAGAACCATCAAAATTCAAATTCGAGTTTGTTTGCTCGTAAGTCAACATCACAAAATGACTGGCGGGATCGTTATAGTAAGTGCAGGTGAACCAACTGGTCTAGTAAATACATAATTTCTCCACCACCTCTTAGTGGAACCAGTCATCTGAAACATAGCAACATCAACCCCATTTCTTTCATCTATTCCCATGTTCTGCAATACCTCATAGAAGTGGTCCAGAAAATCCTGTGGGTCCTCAAAAGGGCTACCACTGAAATGGATTGGAAATATCTTGGTAAACTTGTCCAACCTTAACAAATCCTCGAAGACAAAGCACTCCTATCACCATCCTATGCTGCAATAACTGGTTGAGCTACCCTAACTGGATGGGCTATTGGAACCTGATATTGGGGAGTTGTCTTCCACGGAGCAGGAGTAGTGGGTGTTTGTGCTCCTCCCCAAGCTTGTTAGACAGCTAGTGCCACTGGAAATTTACCATTTTGGGTCACACACTCCATAAGACTCACTACACAGACTAGAGTGTCCTGAAATACTGGAGTAGCTATGAATCCTTCTGGAACCCGAACTGCTTCAACAGGTACCGTATGAGCTGGAACCCACGCTTCCAAATCAACATTAGGTTCTACAACAGGTGTTTCTTCTTGAGCTCTATACTTAGCTCTTCCTCTGCTTCTACCTCAGCCTCTAGCGCGATCTTGGCCTCGACCTCTTCCCCTAGTCGTAGCTGTCATTAGGGGCTATGGCTCTTGTCCGACAATAGATGTAGAACATATTCTTGCCATCTGTGAAAGAATAGAAGAGTTCAATCATCAATGATAGAATAAGATGGCATGACATAGTAGAATAGAAGTGAAACTGCTCCTAAACTTCATAGCCTCCGGAAGATAAGTACAGACGTCTCTGTACCGATCCTTCAGACTCTACTAAGATTGCTCGTGACTCGTGAGATCTATGTAACCTAGTGCTCTGATACCAACTTGTCACGACCCGATATTTCTACCTTAAGGACCGTGATGGTGCCTAACATTTCACTTGCTAGGCAAGGCGACGCTAGAATAATACTAGCCATTTAAAACTTTTTAAATTTAATTAATAACAAAGAAACAAATGCGAAACTAAAATATGAAATAAAGTGATTAATTCATAATAATAGCGATGTCAAAAAACCATCCCAGAACAGGTGTCACAAGTGCACGAGTTGTCTGAATGAAAATAAAGTTGTCTGAAAGAAATACACAACTAAGATAAAGTAGAGGGGGGCTTCGGAGTTGTGAACGTCGTGCAACTATACCTCAAGTCTTCTATGAATAGCTAAATCCAAGCAAATGTAATGTACGCCACTGGGACCAACTCTGGTATCTGCACAAGAAGTGCAGATTATAGTATGCGTACAACCAACCCCATGTACCCGTAAGGGTTGAACCTAACCTCGACGAAATAGTGACGAGACTAAAGTATGTCACTTAGATTAACCTGTACGCAATAATATTAATAACAA
The DNA here is from genome assembly GCA_026770625.1 of Nicotiana glauca. Taxonomy (NCBI): domain Eukaryota; kingdom Viridiplantae; phylum Streptophyta; class Magnoliopsida; order Solanales; family Solanaceae; genus Nicotiana; species Nicotiana glauca. The sequence goes on from MU773155.1 coordinate 39,825, forward strand.
CTATAATAGAAATAAAATAGGTAACTCATTTCAACACTCAAAGCCAACTCGATAGTCATAACTAATTATTATTTCAATCAATTTTTGTTGCGATGTGCAACCCAATCCCATAATATATTCATATTTAATTCCATTGCGGCGTGCAATACAATCCCACAATATATCTTTTTCATTTAATTCCATTGTGACGTGCAACCCGATCCTCAATATATCTTTGTCAATAAATTATGTTACGGCGTGCAACCCGATCCTCAATATATCTTTTCAATCATTTCTGTTGCGGCGTGCAACCCTCTCCTCCAATATATTCACTTTCATTTCTGTTGCAGTGTGCAACTCGCTGCTCAAATATATTCTTTTTTATTTCTATTGCGGCGTGCAACCTGCTGCTCAAATAATATAATTTACCGATTCTTATAACATAAATTACTCCAATAAATGCAACAATTAATATGAAATTATAAGACAACAACTGTACAATAATTATGATTTATTTAGAAACAAGTGATGACAAGTAGAAATTAATTGTGAAAATTATGAAGGAAATATGCAATTTAATATTTAGTATGCTAAATGTCAAGTAGCAATTAACTCACATAAATCAAATAAGCATGTAGCAATTAATGGATGGATTCAAGGCATAATATTGAGCAAGGAATATGAGAAAAATAATTAATGTAATAACTAAGTCATGATTTAAAATAATTTATCATTTTAAAATAAATATATGAACAATCAATTTGAGGGCGTATAGGCACTCGTCACCTCGCTTATATGTTACTCCCTTCAGTTCACAATAAGTGTCCAATTTGGTTTTAGCACGCCCATTAAGAAAATACTAAATTTTATACAAAAATACCTACAATGACTAAACTACCCCTACTTAAACATTTAATGTGAGAAGTAAAAAAACTTTTTTGGGATATGTAGATAGGGGTTATTTGTAAAAAACAAATTGAATTCTTTATTGATTACATAACTAGACACTTATTTTGAACCAAAATGAAAAAGTAAATTGGACACTTATTGTGAACCGGAGAGATTATTACACATGAAATTTATGTAACAAATAATTTAAGGGTTTGTCACAACCCTAAACCCAAATCCGGTCATGATGGCGCCTCTCGTGAAGACAAGGCCAGCCAATTAAACACAATAAACTTTTTAAACAGTTAAATAACGTAAAAGCAGTCTAAAACATGATATATAATTACTAAGTAGCGGATAATGCCAATAAAGTGCAGAAGTACAACCCAAAACAGCCCTAACCGGGGTGTCACTAGCCATGAGCATCTAAAAGTCATAATACAATTCTGCTAAACCCATAACTAAAATAACTGCCTGAAGGGAAATAAAATCGATAAAGGAGTTGAGACACGGAGCTGCAGATGCCAACATCTACCTCATAATCTCTGAAAACCCGCCTGAAGGTGGAGGTATCAGCACTCGGGAGCAGTGCCAGCTGCGCCTGAATCTGCACACAGGGTGTAGGGAGTAAATGAGTACTCTAACTCAGTGAGTAACAAATGTAAATAAAGAGTGAAAATAAGAAAATACGTAAGGCACAAGGCATTCTATAATGAAGTCGTAAAACCATTTAAAAGCAGCAAAAAAATGGAAAATCAAGTAAAAATCCTCTTTCAACAGTAAACAAGTAACTGATAGGTAATTAAGGTAAAACAAACAAATAGAAGTTCGCCCCTCGGGCACAGTATCAACAAATCCGCCCCTCGGGCACCATCTCTGAAGAGTACCAGCCCCTCGGGCAATCACATAGAACAATATCACCCTCTGGGGTCAATCTCACAAATCACAATGGGTACACGCGCTCACGGGGTATATAGACTCCTGGAGGGGCCCCTTATGGCCCCAGCGCATTCACAAGCCATCTTGTTGCATCAAATCTAGGCTCGCGGCCTCATATCAATCAAGAGACCCCGTGTTATACATATCTCAGGCCCTCGGCCTAAAATTAGTATCAGTGATTCCTCATAACTAGGCCCTCGTCCTTACTCAGTCTAAAATACTCACAAGCCCCTCGGGCAATAGTAAAAGGTGTTTCTCAGCCCAAACATCATTTAAAATATTATTTAAGTCTTAAAACTGAGTAAACATGGCTGAGTATGAAAAATAGTGAAAAATAACAGGACTGAGTTCAAGTGTAAAGTCAAAACAATGAGGAAATATCAATAAAAATCCCGAAGGATTCAAACAAATGGCACTGGGCCCAAATATGCCATTCAGCCCAAATAATAATGATAGCAAATTGTTTTAAATCAAACATGCGGTAAAATCATCAATCGGGACAGACCAACTCACAATCCCCAATAGTGCACGACCCCACGCTCATCATCAAGCGTGTACCTCACCTCAATATAGCACTACATGTGCATGTTTAAAGCCCTTAGGACATCATTTACAATCATTAATCACCTCGAATCGGCTAAATCTCTAGCTCGCGATGCCTTTGCCCCTAAAATCGGCCTCCACGCATGTCGAATCTATCCAAAATCAGAACAAGTACGTCAACATAAGGGAACAAAGCCCAAGCAAAAACAGCAACAAAGGGCACAAATCCCGAAATTACCAAAACCCAACCCCCCGCCCCCCGGGTCCACATCTCGGAATGCAAAACATTTACATCAATATATTCCTTAGCTCCCTACGAATTCATACATATCAAAAGTTCTCAAATCTGACCCCAAATGGTCCCTCAAATCCATAATTAAAGGCCTAAGTTTCCAAGCCCTAGTTTCCCCAAGTTTAACATTTGATTTCCATAATTGCTAGCTCTAATCCATGAAATAATACCATTGGAACGAGTTTTAGGTCGAAATTCCTTATCTCAATGAAGTTCTCTTGAAATCCCCTTCTCAAATCGCCAAAGAAGCTCTCAAGCCGAAGTAAAAAATGGTGAAATAGCTAAATTTCGCGAAATAGAATAACTTATATGTTCTTCCCAGGGGTGCCCGCATCTGAGGTCCAAAATTCGCTATTGCGGTACCGCATTTGTGGTCCACCCTCCGCTTCTACAGAAATAACGTAACAGACCAAATACCGCATCTGCGATCCACTCGCCGCATCTGCGACTATGCAAGTGTGGTCCCTCTACTGCATATGTGGTTCCTGACTGTACCTCTCCATTCCACATCTGCGCCTCCCCTTCCGCACATGCGATGCCGCACCTGCGTTCCCCAAACCGCAGGTGCGAAAACACCAGCAGAAAAAAAATCTCAGCAGCTGCAATGACATCTCAACTTCTCTGTTAACCACCCGAAATCATCCCGAGGCCCCCGGGACCTCGACCAAAAGCACAAACATAACCCAATACCTTATTCAAACTTGTTCCAATCATCAACACTCCTTGAATAACATCAAATCTACCAAATCACATCAGATTCGATTTTAAGTTTCTAAAATCTTCCGAAATACGCTTTTTATCAAAAAACCCAACCAAACCACGTGCGAATGACCTGAAGTTTTACACACATATCCCAAATGACACGATGGAGCTACTGCAACTCTAAGAATTCCATTCCGCCCCTATATCAAAATCTCGCCTACCAACCAAAAATCGCCAAAATATCAACTTTGCCAATTCCAGCCTCAAGCTACTCCAACCCCCCAAAACCCATTCCGATCACTCTCTTAAGCCATAAGTCACCTCCTGAAGCTAATCGAACCATCAGGACTCACATCTCAGCCCTCTAACACATAAGTCGACATCCAATTGACTTTTTCCAACTCAAACTCCCTTACAAGAGACTAAGTGTATCAAATCTTACCAAAATCATTTCAGACTCGATTCGACCAACCCGATACCATAAAACACAGATAAAGAAGCAAAAATGCGAGAAACAAAGTGGTAACTCATGAGACGACTAGTCGGGTCGTCACATCCTCCCTAACTTAAACAAACGTTCATCCTCGAACGAGTCAAGAAATATACCTGAAGCCTCAAACGGGTGAAGATATCTGCTTCGCATCTCCCGCTCAGTCTCTTAGGTAGCCACCATTACGGGAGGACCTCTCCACTGCACTTTCACTGAAGCTATATCCTTTGACCTCAACTTTCGAACCTGACGACCCAAAATAGACACTGGCTCCACATTATAGGTCAAATCATCATCCAACTGAACCGTGCTAAAATCCAAAAAATGAGACGGATCCCCAATATACTTCTGAAGCATAGAAACATGAAATACCGGATGCACACTCGACAAGTTGGGTGGCAAAGCAAGCTCATAAGCCACCTCCCCAATCCTCCGGAGCATCTTAAAAGGCCCAATGAACCGAGGACTCAATTTCCCTTTCTTCCCAAATCTCATAACACCCTTCATGGGTGAAACCTTCAATAGAACCTTCTCACCAACCATGTAGGACACATCTCGAACCTTCCTATTGGCATAACTCTTTTGCCTCGACTGCACTGTACGGAGCCTCTCCCAAATTTCCTTCACCTTCTGCAAAACATCTTGCACCAAATCGGTCCCCAATAGCCTAGCCTCGCTGTGCTCGAACCAACCAAATGGAGATCTACACCGTATTCCATACAAAGCTTTATATGAAGCCATCTGAATACTCGACTGGTAGTTGTTGTTATAAGAAAACTTTTCAAGCGCTAGAAACTGATCCCATGACCCTCCAAAATCAATGACACAAGAACGTAACTTGTCCTCCAATATCTAAATAGTGCGCTCAGACTGCTCTTCCGTTTGAAGATGAAAGGTTGTGATCAACTCTACCTGAGTACCCAACTCTCACTGCATAGACCTCCAAAATTGCGAAGTAAACTGAGTGCCCCTATCTGAAATAATGGAAACTGGGACGCCATGAAAACGAACAATCACCCAAATATCGATCTCTAACAATCGCTCTGAAGAATAGGTAGTACATACTGGAATGGAGTGCGCGGACTTGGTCAGTCGATCCACAATCACCGAAATTGCATCGAACTTCTTCAAAGTCCGTGGAAGTCCAACAACAAAGTCCATAGTGATCCTCTCCCACTTACACTCTGGAATATCTATCTGCTGAAGCAAACTATCAGGTCTCTGCTACTCATATTTCACCTGCTGACAATTGAGACACCGAGCTATAAATCCTACAATATCTTCCTTCATTATTCTCCACCAATAGTGCTACCTCAAATCCTGATACATCTTTGCGGCACCCAGATGAATGGAATACCGCGAGCTATGGGCCTCTTCCAGAATCAACTCCCAAAGCCCATCCACATTGGGCACACAAATCCGGCCCTACATCCTCAACACCCCATCATCTCCAATGGTCACATATCTAGTATCATCATGCTGAACTCTGTCCTTAAGGACAAGAAAATGCGGATCATCATACTGGCACTCTCTGAAGCGCTCATATAAAGAAGACTGAGAAACCACACAAGCCAATACCCGACTAGGCTCTGAAATTTCCAACCTTACGAACCAATTGGCCAAGGTCTGAACATCAACTGCAAGAGGTCTCTCCCCAACTGGAATATATGCAAAACTCCCCAAACTCAATGCCTTTCGGCTCAAAGCATCGACCATAACATTGGCCTTTCCCGGATGGTACAATAAACTGATATCATAATCCTTAAGCAACTCTAACCACCTCTGTTGCCTCAAAATAAGATCCTTTTTCTTGAAAAAATGCTGAAGACTACAATGATCAGTGAACACCTCACAAGATATGCCATACAAGTAATGCCTCCAAATCTTCAAAACGTGAATTATGACAGCCAACTATAAATCATGAACGGGGCAGTTCTTCTCATGGGGCTTCAACTAACGAGAAGCATAAGAAATAACTATACCCTCCTGAATCAATACACAACTAATCCCAAATCTCGAAGCATCACAATACACGGTATATAAAACTGAAGCTGATGGTAAAACCAACACTGGAGCTGTGGTCAAGACTGTCTTCAGCTTCTGAAAGCTCTCCTCACACTAACTCAACTGAGTTGACTTTGGTCAATATTTTAAGCAAACAGACCCAGATTATAGTTTTGATAGTTCCAGTAGGTCCATATCGTGAATTGGGACTTAGGCATATGTCCGAAATAAGATTCTGAGGTCCTTAGCTCAAATTACTGCCATTTAACGGGAACTAGAAATCTAAAGGATAAAGATTTCAAAAGTTTGACCGCGGATTTGACTTTATTGATATCGGACTCGGATTGAGATTCCAAAAATTGAAATAGCTCCATTATGTCATTTATGACTTGTGTGCCCAATTAAAAGTCATTCCTGATTCATTTAATATGTTTCGGCACAAGTTTTGTAAATTGAAAAGTTGCAAACTCATAAGTATAAATCGAGGAGTGATTTATAATTTCGATATTTTTTGACATGATTTGAAACCCCGAGTAAGTCTGTATTATATTTTGGGACTTGTTGGGTTATTCACATGAGGTCCCGAGAGGATTGGGTAAGTTTCAAACCATTTTTGTTCAAGAAAACAATGCTAAAAATTTGGTGCTTCACAGTTCTGGTTTCATTCTATGTGATCACATGAATATTTCCGCAATAACTGAGAGTTAATGGCCACTGGCGATAAATTGATCTGTGCGATCACGAGATGATGACCGCGACCGCACAGTTGATAAATTGAAGGCATAGTGAATGCATAGATAGGACTGCGTTCGAAAAGAAGGAATTTGGCAGAAGCTGGGCACTCAAATTTGTGCTTCGTGATCGCATAACGCAATCCGCAATCGCGAAGGCCTAAAGATTAATGCGCCGTTTTCGCATTTGCGTTCGCTCTTCTGCACTCGCGAAGGGCAAAATTTGGGGGAGCCAAAAATGTGCTTCGTGATCGTGAAGCATTGTCCACGATCGCGAAGGGAAAAAGTGAGCTGGGCAGAATTTCTTTATACAATCATAAAGGAATTTACGTGATCGCAATGAAAAAAAACCTGGCAATAGAACTTAAGTTCTGGATATGGGATTTCGTCCCATTTTTCATTATTCACAATTTTAAGCTCGGGTAAGGCGCTATTTGGACAATTTTTACGTGAAAACATTGGGGGTAAGTATTCCTTATCCTATATTGATTATATTTCATGATTCCATACTCATTTACAACACTAATCCGTGAATTTATTGAAGAAAAGACTGATTTTTATAAATTCTTCCAAAAATGTAAAATGAAGATTTGGAACGCAATCTGATGTCGGAATTCGATAATTTTTGTCTAGTTGAACTCGTATCGGAATGGGTGTTTGGATTTCATGACTTTTTCTGGGATTCGATACATGGGTCCCACTTTTAATTTTTAAAATAATTTTTTGATTTTAATTCGGATAATTAGTAATTTCATATGGAATTAACTCTACGATTTGTATTAAGTATATTGAATTGTTTATGCCTAGATTTGAGGCTTGCGGACATGATTTCATGACACAAAGGTTTATCAAAATCTTGAATTTGATTGCGAAGCAAGATAAGTGTCGTGGTTAACCTTGACTTGAGGGAATAGAAACCATAAATTATTTGTTACGTGAATTTCATGTGTACCAATGTATAGGCGAGGTGATGAGTGCCTATACCCCATCAAATTGTTTGTACATGTATTTATTTGAAAATCATAAATTATTTTAGATCATGTATTAATTATTATATTATTTATTTCTCTCATATTCCTTGCTCAATATTATGCCTTGAATCCATGCTTTAATTGCTCCATGTTTATTTGATTTATGTGATTTAATTGCTACTTGACATTTATCATACTAAATATTTGAGAAGCGAGTTGCACGCCGCAACAGAAATGAAAGTGATTGCAAGCCACAACAGAATTGCTTTAAAAGATATATTGAGGATCGGTTTTCACGCCGCAACAAAATTGATTGAAAAAGATATATTGAGGATCAGGTTGCACACCGCAACGGAATTAAATGAAAAAGATATATTGTGGGATCGAATTACTATAACAACCTGACCAATCGTTCTGAGCAATTTCACTTCTCTCGGTAGTTTCGGGAATGAGTAGCTCCATATGATGTATTATAACTTATGTGAATCGTTGGTTTTGGTGTTCAAGTTATTCAGAATTGATTTGGAAGAATGGTTCTCAGCTATAAGCTTTAAATTTGAAAGGTTTGACCAAGTTTGACTTTTCACTGTTTGAACTCGGATTGGATTTATGATGGTTTTGTTGGCTCCGTTTGGTGATTTTGGACTTAGGAGCGCATCAGGATTGTGATTTCCAGGTCAATAGTAGAATTTGGATTGAAATGGCGAAAATTGAAATTTTGGAAAGCTTGACTGTGAGTGGACTTTTTGATATCGGGCTTGGATTCCGATTTCGATAGTTAGAGTAGGTTCGCTATGTCAAATGTGACTTGTGTGTAAATTTAAATTCAATTGAACGTGATTTGATAGGTCTCAGCATCGGTTGTCGAAGTTCCATGTTTCAAGTTCATTGATATCGAATTGAGGTGTGATTCGTCATTTGGATATTGTTATGTGTGTTTTTAGGCCTCTAGTTGGTCTGTGTTATTATATGGGACTTGTTGGTATGTTCGAACAAGGTCCCAAGGGGCTCAGGTGAGTTTTAGATAGATTTTGATTGTGTTGCGCTCGTTTTTTATGTTTTGACGTCGTTTCTTCAAGCATAAATGGTACTACATTAAAAAAATGAGTTCCGATTTCTATTTTTATTGAAGCATTAGATCCGTATCGTAATTACGGAGACATAGAAAAAAGAATCGTCAAATTTAGACATCGTATGAGTATTTTATGGTCATTTTACTAAGAATTAGGTTGCTAAATTTTTCAGATTAATTACAAAATTGCACTTGAGTTCATATTTAAAAATCTGCGCTATTTTCAAATATTGAAACCAACATATATCCTTCAATGTTAGGTCAAATAGAGTGATTCAAGAGCCTAACTTGACTAAAAGTTTACCAGGAATATATGAGAGGCATCAAAAGCGAGTTTCGGAATCATTTGGCATGAGAAGCGAGCTAGAATATCTGGCAGAAAAATATTAAAAACAAGGGTTTGTTCATTTGGTCATATTTTGAGTTGGGGAGCTCGAATTTGGGTAATTTTGTAATGACCCAACCGGTCGTTTTTCTTTCTAGAACCTCGTTATCCTAAATAATATTGCATGTACTTGCTTTAACTAATTCATGACTTGCGGGGACAGTTGGTTCAGAAGTTGGAAGAGTTTGGGTTGAAATGGGAGCACTTGGTTCCTTAAGGTTGGCCTAAAAGGCAAAGTTTGACTTCAATCAATATTTTTAGTAAACGAGCTCGGAATTAGGATTAGACGGTTCCAATAGGTTCGTATGATGATTTCGGAATTTGGCGTATGTCCGGATTGGGTTTTGGATGACTCGGGAGCGTTCTGGCGCCTAATAGTGAAAGTTGATTCCTTAAGGATTTTAAAGTTCTTAAATATTTAGTTTGGTGCGAGTTTTTGTGTTATCGAGGTCTGAACGGAGTTCCGAGACTGAGAATAGTTCTGTATTGCCATTTAAGACTTGCTCGCAAAATTTGGTATCAATCCGAGTAGTATAAGTATGTTTCGTCGCATTGGAAGTAAATTGAAGAACTTGAAGTTCGTGGTTTGATTCAATACGTTTTAGGGTTTGATTCTTAGATTTAGCGTTGTTTCGAGCGTTCCGGAGGTTCGAGCAAGTCCATTTTATGATTTCAAAATTGTCAGTATGCTCGAGCGGGGGCGGGGGGCCCCAAGCGTTAATCGGACGAGGCTCGGTGAAGTTGGAAAATTTTGGGAGGAGCTGAAGCTCCAGGTATCTGTCATAACCGCACCTGCGGTTGGTCAGCCGTAGGTGCGAGATCGTAGGAGCGGTCGAGCCCTCACAGGTGCGGCCAAGAGGGCGGAGCCCAGGAACCGCAGATGCGGCTCCTTTTCCACAGAAGCGGAACTGCAGAAGCGGGCCCCAGACCGCAGAAGCGGTCCCATCCATTCCCAACCAAACTCCGTAGATGCATGCTATCTCTTGCAGAAGCGAGAAGTAGATGCGGTCCCCTAACCGCTGGTGTAGAAATCGCTGAAGGCAGTGCTTTCATTTAATATGGGAATGTGTCATTTTTGACACATTTCCTTCATTGTTTGTGCAATTTGGAAGCTTCCAAAGAGGGGATTTCCACCTAGCATTAAGAGGTAAGGTATTCCTACTTAATTTGAGTTTAATATTTAAGTTTTGGGAAGATTAACACATAAAGATTAGTGAAAAATCATGGGATTAGATTAAAACCTAGGGTTTCGATAAAAACAATATTTAACCACGAAATTTGTTATGGACTAAGGTAAAAATCATATATTATGGACCCTTAGGTTATGGGTAACCACTTCCCTCAAAAATTTTCGGAATCCGGGGACATGGGCCCGGGGATGGATTTTAGGAAAACATGCACTTAGGGTTGGGGACTTACTTTAATAGTTGGGATATGAACTTTTGAGCTTGTATTGACTAGTTCGTACCCCGTTTAATTAGTTTTGGATCGTTCGGCTCCAAATTGAGGGTTTGAGCACGTTCTTGATATTGGAAGTAAGCTTTGGAGCGAGGTCAGTTTCCTTTCTAACCTTGTAAGAGGGAATTGCCCACACAGGTAAAATAATTAAATAACTGCCACTAAATGTGGGGGCTACGTACACACAACATAACAAGAGTCCGTGCGTAGCCACTATTATGCTTAAGTTCGGGTAGTCTAGGACCCAAAAGTATGCTTTATTTGCTATTCTTGTAACTTTATTGTCAATGTGGATTGCTTAAATCATGTTGAATGTGGTAAATGAGTTTATAAAGAGGAACATCATTTTCTTGACCATTTAAAGAGAAGTTGACATTTCTTTGAGTAATTGCTTCCTTGATGAATTCATGCTTGACTGTTAGTTGGGTTTAATTATATTTGACCGCGTCGCATGTATGATTCGCGAGCGGGGTACTAGATGCATCTATGGTTCGCGTTTGACTCTTCAGCAGTGCACACTTTATTTTCATGTTGGATTGGGCCGTACGACCTCGACACTATTTGCGCATGCTTCTTGCTCGGTACTTTCTGTGATTGAACTGTGTTAAATGCCCCAAAATGTAAATGGACATCTGTGATATTATCTAAGAAAGAACCTACCACGTCTTGCTATAAATTGTTATTAATTTATGACATCCATGCTTAGCATAACACTTTCTTATATTATTTGACCCTAGTAAGTGTCAAGTCAACCCCTCGTCACTACTTCTTCGAGGTTAGACTGGATACTTACTAGTTACATATTATTTATGTACGCATACTATACTTCTGTACTTAATTGACCAGGATCTGAGGCAGGTATATCTGGCT
>MU773163.1:22430-103812 GCA_026770625.1 Nicotiana glauca
TTAGATTACTCAACCTAGACGGTTGAGATTAACTGGGAGCATACGACGTCGTTTGGGGAACTGGGGGAAGTTGACCGGATCGCGGTGCGTGGATTTTGGCCTGGGGCTTGGATCAGGGGTGATTGGGGCGATTGGGCTGAGGATTTTGTTTGGGTCAGCCCAAAATTAGGCATTTTTATTTAAAGACTCACTTCCTTTTAGTTCCTTTTCTTTTTCTCTTTTTTTTTTTTAAATATTAAAGCTAAAATCAAACCTAAAAGATTAAACTAACCTACCTAATTATATTAAGCTAGAACCAATAATCAAAACTATTAATAAAATACCAATTTAAACAAAACTAATAAAATTCAAAGCTAAAATTTAAAACCAAGCAACATATCAATTTTTTTTTATTTTTGTATTTTTATAAAACCCTAATTACTAATTAATCAAAAAATATAAAATTAAGTCCTAAAAGCCAATGCAATGCGTATTTCTGTATTTTTTTGATGAATTATGTTAAATTAAAAACGCACACAGAAAAATGCAAATAAACACGAAAATTATGCAATTAATTCCTAAAAATCGAATAATAAAAAGGAAAATCCTAATTTAAAGAATTCTGTAGGAGTAATTCAAGCGAGGCAAAAATCACGTGCTTACAGCTGCCCCTCTTTGCTCGAAAATACGAAGGGTTTTCGGGCAAAGATAAATGAGCAATTCTGAGGGAATTTTGCCTGCTAGGCACTCCATGAGAAGCATTTTTGAAAAATGTCTAACCGAACCTTGCTTCAGAGGTTGCCTACATATCCTTGGCTGTAAAGGAATCAAGTTAGTGTAGTTTTGGAAGTTTTGGTAGCTGGGACTACTGGGAGCTGTGATTTCACTGTTGTTGCTGCTGTTACTGCTTGCTGACCTCCTTATTACACCAAAAGGGAAAATCGATGCTAAGCTAGCTATGCTTATCAACTACGAGTTACAAGATTCCTATCTATAAAATCTCTTGAAGCTTGATCTTGAGTCTTAGCCGATTTTGGTGTGGACTATGATCTGAATCTTGATGCTCGCAAGCTGTAAGTGCTGGTTCTTTCTTCAGCACTTGGATCAAAGCGGGACATTCGAAGCTTGTGACTTCAATCAAATTTTGAGCAGTCCACATCTTTGTTTGTTTCAGCATTTTGAATTCACTTCTTTTTGTTCTTTTTCTTCTTTTATTTATATTGGATTGAGACTCATTCTTTCGTCCACCTCGGATCCTGTGCCTTGAGGTCAAAACTGTTCAGACACCAAAACAAACAAATGAACGAAATTTTTCTACCCTAGTTTTCACTAGGAAAATTTCGTGAGTTATTTCTGACAAAAGTCTGAACTTAATATCTTTGTTTCTCCTTTTTTTTTCGAATAAAACAAGAATTGTGTCTGTATAGGCTGGAAAAGATTAGGGAGTGGATCCCTATATCTAAAATGTCAACTCAGGGATTGGAGACCTAATGTTGGCGAAAAAGGCGATTAGGGAATGGAGGCCCTATGTCTAAAAAGGCACAACTCAGGGATTGGAGCCCTAATGTTGGTAAAAGGCGACTAGGAAATGGAGGCCCTATGTCTAAAAGGCACAACTCAGGGATTGGAGCCCTAATGTTATCAAAAGCCGACTAGGGAATGGAGGCCCTATGTCTAAAAGGCGCAACTCTAGCATTGGAGCCCTAATGTTACAAAAGGCGACTAGGGAATGGTGGCCCTATGTCTAAAGGCTCAACTCAGGGACTGGAGCCCTAATGTTGGCAAAAGGCGACTAGGGAACGGAGGCCCTATGTCTAAAAAGGCAAAACTTAGGGATTGGAGCCCTAATATTGGCAAAAGGTGACTAGGGAATGGGGGCCCTATGTCTAAAAAAGGAACAACTCAGGGATTTGAGGCCTAATATTGGCAAAAGGCGACTAGGGAATGGAGGCCCTATGTCTAGAAAGGCACAACCCAGGGATTGGATCCCTAATGTTGACAAAAGGCGACTAGGGAATGGAAGCCCTATGTCTAAAAAGGTACAACTCAGGGATTGGAGCCCTAATGTTGACAAAAGGCAACTAGGTAATGGAAGCCCTATGTATAAAAAGGCAGAACTCAAGTATTGGATCCCTAATGTTGGAAAAAGGCTACTAGGGAATGGAAGACCTATGTCTAAAAAGGCACAACTCAGGGATTGGAGCCCTAATGTTAGCAAAAGGCGACTAGGTAATGGAGGACCTATGTCTAAAAGGCGCAACTCAGGGATTGGAGCCCTAGTGTTGGCAAAAGGTGAGTAGGGAATGAAGGCCCTATGTCTAAAAAGCTCAACTCAGGGATTGGAGCCTTAATGTTGGCAAACAAAAGTAAAAGATTGATATTGGGGATTCTAAACTAAATTTTTTGTTTGGATTTTCTTCTTATTTCTCATTTTTTAAAAATATTTTTTTAATAAAATGGGGGAAAGAACATGGAGGAAACTTCTCTTTTTGGATTGATTCTTTGCTGCAAAGCTGTTTCAGCACTTGCGTATTTCTTTTCCTTTTTGGTTGTACTTGCTTCTTGCACGATTGCTTGGATTGCACCTGTTTCAATTTTTTCAAACAAAGAAAAATTGTTAGTTTGAAACGGTGGTTGGTTTTGTGGCCTTGATCATCTGAATTGCTTGATCCCATCCCAGCTTCTGTTGAGAACCTATGCTGCTTGTTGGTTTTGAAGATTAATCTCTCTTTCAAACCGAAGGGCCCAACTTTCAGGATTTCAAGACGACTCGCTCGCGTGGGGCTTTGGCCTTTTTTCACTTTCTTCTGCTCTTAGGACCTTTGTCCTTGACTTTCTTCCCTTTTTAATATATTTTCTTTGAAAGCATCAACGACCATGGCCAGTTGGGATTGGCTTGGTGCACCCGCTGAGGCTGAGTACTTTCTTTAGCTTTTTCTTGGCAGAGCCCTGTAAAGCCAATCCTGCCACCTTTACATTGTATTAGTTTCGGGAACAGAGTTAGACCGAAAGGGATTCAAGGAAGAAGTAAACAAAAGGCAAGAAAATGAATTTAGAGAGAAGCGTCCCTTTTGGGGGAAAAGAAGGATTTATCTGGGGTGCATGCAGGCTTCAAATAGACGTGACATGCTTCTTGGACTGGATGCCCGACCCGTGCAAACTTTCCCAACTTCTCACAAACCCATTCACCAGTTTTCCAAAACCAGGGAATCTCGCCAAGACTCATTCAGTGGTGGGAGATGTCTTCTACTCGGCCGACGGTGCCCTTTGCGAATTTTCGCCAATCGACCTCTCTAATTTCTCTTCTCACCGTCGCCCGATAGTGCTCTTTGCGAGTTTTCACTCAACGGACTCTCTTTTTAAATTTCTCTGCTTATCGTCGCCTTATGGTGCCTGTAGGTTTTCACCGATAAGACTCTCTCATTTTATTTCTCTCAGTTTGATTGTCTCAAGTTCCAACAATAGTGTTTTCCAATTCCAATGCCTTTGCTAATTGATCGGAAGGACTTGGACAAGGTTTTTGGGTAAAAAGAATCTGGATGGAATTACAACTTTGGAACCATTTTGGTGGGCTCATTGCTGAGCCATGATATCATTTGCCCCAGTTTCACTTTTTAGGGAATTGGGATTGTTTTTTTGGTGTGACTGAACCTAGAGAGAGGCTGCCTATGTATCCCTTCGGAATCAAGTCAGATATAGTTTAGGGAAACATTTGTTTTTGTTGTTTTTGTTTTTTTGTTTCTGTTTTGTTTTATTATCTTTCTTTTTCATTTTTTCCATTTTTCATTTTTTTCAATAGTACCTTTAGGTTCCAAAGAGGGTAATCAAGGAAGATAACCGACTCAAAGGGTTTGCTAAAGATTGATAGTGTTCGGATAGCGAGAATGAAAGCCTTCATCATATCAATTGAAAAAGGCCATCACCACAAAAAGCCTAGACAGAGTACCTTTTTACTGCATCCGCATTCACAACTACTTCGGGATCATTTCCTTTGATATCACCCAGATACAATGCTCCTCTCGGCAATATATTTCTGATGATGTATGGACCCTTACAGTTGGGAGAAAATTTTCCTTTTGCTCCCTGGTGATGAGAAGAATGCGCCTTAACACATGTTGTCCCACTTCAAAATTCCTGGGCCGCACTTTCTTGTTATAAGTGTGGGCCATTCTTTGTTGGTATAACTACCCATGACAGACCGCAGCCATCTATTATTCATCAATTAAGGTCAACTATTCTAGACGAGTCTTGACCCACTCACTATTCTCAATATCTGCTTCAACGATGATCCGGAGAGAAGGGATTTCTACCTCTGCGGGTATAACAGCCTCAGTTCCATAGACCAAAAGGTATGTAGTTTCTCCTACCGATGTGCGCACCGTGGTGCGATATCCTTGTAATGCGAAAGGCAACTTTTCATGCCATTGTCTAGAGCTCTGAATCATCTTTCTCAAAATTTTCTTGATGTTCTCGTTTGCTGCCTCAACAACACCATTGGCTTTGGGCGGTAGGGAGTGGAGTTTCTATGCGTTATTTTGAATTGTTCGCATACCTCTTCTATCAAACGACTATTCAAGTTTGCAACATTATCTGTGATGATAGTTGCAGGAATGCCAAAGCGATAGATAAGATTGGAGTGCAAAAAATCTACCACTACTTTCTTGGTGACCAATTTGAGAGTGATGGCTTCAACCTACTTCGTGAAGTAATCAATGGCAACCGGTACAAATCTATGTCCATTTGAGTCTTTCGGCTCAATCAGCCCAATGATGTCCATGCCCCAAGCGATAAATGGCCAAGGTGCCGACATGGGATGCAATTCTGTAGGAGGTGCATGAATCAAATCATCGTGCACCTGACACTGATGGCACTTCTGGACAAAGCTGAAGCAGGCCTTTTCCACGGTTATCCAGTAATATCCTGCTCGAAGGATTGTCTTTGCCAAAACATACCCATTCATGTGGGGTCCGCACACTCCTACGTGTACTTCATGAATGATCCTTCCGGCCTCTTCGGTGTCAACACATCTTAATAAGTTGAGATCTGGGGTCCTTCTGTACAAGACATCACCACTTAAGAAGAAACCACTTGCATGACGTCTAATGGTTCTCTTTTGGTCTCCACTAGCTTGCTCGGGGTATTCTTGCATTTTCAGAAACCTTTTGATGCCATGATACCATGGCTGGGTGTTTGGTTCTTCCTCAACCGTATTACAGTAACCATGTCTTTCCCTAATTTGGATTTCCAAGGGATCAATGTGGGCATTGCCTGGGTAGGGCAACATCGAGGCCAGAGTGGCGAGTGCATCAACTAGTTCAATGTGACACCGAGTGATGTACCTGAACTCTATCGATTTGAACCGCCTGCTAAGATCTTCCACATGTTGCCGATAGGGAATAAGCTTAATATCTCGAGTTTCCCATTCTCCCTAGGCTTGCCGAATAATCAAATATGAGTATCCCATAATAAATAAGTCTTCGACGTCCTGGTCAATTGCCATGTTCATAACCATGATACAGGCTTCATACTCCGTGGTCTTATTTGTGCAGAAAAACCGAAGTCTAGCTGTGGCCGGATAGTGCTGACCAATAGGTGAGATCAAGATTTCCCCAATTCCCACACCTTTTGCATTCACAGCTCCATCAAAGAACATTTTCCAAGCATGGGTGTCTTTAGAGAATGCTTCTATTGAATTTACCTCTTCATCCAGGAAGTAAGTGCTCAACGGTTGTCATTCATCATCAACCGAGTTTTCAGCCAAATAATCCGCCAACGCCTGGGCTTTCATTGCCATGCGAGTGACATAGACTATGTCAAATTCTGTGAGCAGAATCTGCCATTTTGCTAATATCCCGGTGGGCATCAATTTCTGGAATATGTATTTCAAAGGATCCAACCTAGTTATGAGGTAGGTGGTGTAGGCTTGCAGATAATGTCGCGGCTTCTAAACGACCCAAGTTAAGGCACAACAAGTTCTCTCCAATAGAGTATTCTTTGATTCATAGCTGCTAAATTTCTTGCTCAGGTAGTAGATCGCCTTTTCTTTCTTCCCGGTTATATCATGTTGCCCGAAGACACGACCGGAAGAATTTTCCAAGACTGTCTGGTACATGAAAAGAGGCCTCCCTGGCTCTGGTGGGACCAAGACTGGCGAATTTGATAGATATTCCTTTATCTTATCAAAAGCTTCTTGATATTCATCCTTCCATTTGATTGCTGCATCTTTCTTCAGTAATTTGAATATGGGCTCACATGTGGATGTCAACTGAGCAATGAACCGGCTGATATAGTTTAATCTACCCAACAAGCTCATCACATCATTTTTAGTTTTCGGAGGAGGCAAATCCTGGATAGATTTTATCTTTGTTGCATCTAACTTCATACCTCTCCGGCAGACTTTGAAGCCCAAAAGTTTGCCCAATGGGACTCCAAACGCATATTTGGCTAGGTTCAGCTTCAAATCATACTTGCACAATCGCTCGAAGAATTTTGTCAAATCTCGAACATGGTCATCCTGGGTTTTGGACTTGATGATTACGTTGTCCACATATACCTCTATCTCTTGATACATCATATCATGGAAAATGGTAGTCATGGCTCTCATGTAGGTTGCCCCAGCATTCTTCAGACCAAACGACATGACTCTGTAACAATATGTATCCCAAGGTGTGGTAAAAGTTGTCTTTCGGCATCTTCTTCATCCATCAACACCTAGTGATATCCTACGTAACAATCCACGAAGGACTGTATCTCATGTTTGGCGCAGTTATCAACAAGGATGTGAATGTTTTTCAAAGGGAAGTTATCATTGGGGCTTGCCTTGTTTAAATCTCTGTAGTCCACACGCACTCGGGTCTTCCCGTCTTTCTTTGGAACTGGGACTACATTAGCCAACCATGTAGTGTACCTGACCACTCGGATTACCCCCGCTTTCAACTGTTTTGTGATTTCTTCTTTGATCTTATCACTGATATCAATTTTGAACTTTTTTTTCTTTTGCTGGATCGGATGGCAGTCGGGGTGAGTTGGCAATTTATGAACCACTAGATCAACACTTAGCCCTGGCATGTCGTTGTATGACCAAGCAAACACATCTTTGAACTCAAACAGGAGTTGGATTATTGCATCCTGGGTTTTCTCGTCTGTGTGAATGCGTATCTTGGTTTCCCGGATTTCTTTAGAAGTTCCCAAGTTAATCGGCTCAGCATCATTCAAGTTTGTCTTAGGCTTATATTCAAATTGTTCCAATTCTCGATTTATTTCCCTAAAAGCCTCTTCTTCATCATATTCCGGTTCTTGGTTCATTATTTCACAATTAGACAGCGAGTTTGGATCTGGGCATGAAGTCCGCAAGCATGTCATGTTATTTAAAGCTGCATCATTAGAACTGAAAATAAGAAATAAAAGAGAAAAATAGCAAAATCATAAAGAATAAAGAAAGATGAATTATGAAATATTGATTTCATTTCATGGAATTTGAAGATAACAGGGTTTACATTTGGAAATTTAAAGACAAAAAACTAAAGAAAGCATCCGAGTTACACCTTGGAATAACTCGTGACGCAGAAAAAGTAGCAGGACAGGTCTACCGAGACTCCCGCCTGATTGGAAATGGCATAGCCTTCCAATTCTGCAGCTTGGCACTTGGTCCTATGTACAGTACCTCAGCGGTGCTTATGCCCTCTCCCGGCTGAGCCATGTGGGTTTCATAGAGTATCTTCCTCATTACCCCACATATTTCTTCAATCTCTTTGGCCATAAAGGCCTCATCATCCTCTTCTTCACTGTACATTGGCTTTACAAATGTTTCATACAAATGTGGCAGTGGTTGAGGCAAAACCCATCCCTCATTCTTTCTCTCATCTGCCCACTTTATATCATCTGGGGTAGGTAGGAAACCTATCCCGAAGAACTTCTCAGTTGTAGGCAGGGTAACTGGTTCAACTATTCTTTGTAGAGATTTTCTAAGTCCCTTCCCTGGTTTGAAACCATGTCTGATCATTTCTTTGGACACCATAATCGAGGCATTGGATAGGGAGGGTTGAGGTCAAGGTTTTCCTTATTCATGCTGGTCTGCCACTACAACTTCGAAAGCTTGGTAAACTATATACTCACTGCCTTCCCTTACTTCAAGACATGGGATGGACGGGTCCCAATAGATTGATTGTTCATCATCTCCATGGACCACGATCTCCTGATCCTCATGTTCAAATTTTACCATTTGATGGAGAGTGGAGGGATCCAAGGCCTTCCCAAAAGAAAATTATAGGACGTGTCCATGTCTAGCACTTGGAAGGTCACCTCAAATTCCACCGGGCCAATGGTTAGATCTAGGTCAATTTCTCCAATTGTGTCTCTTTTTGATACCATCGAAAGCTCGCACGCAGACATTGTTGGGACGAATCCTTTCAGTCCTAATTTTCGTACACTGTAGTGTGGAGACTGGGCAAATGTCTACCCCGGAACCTCCATCTACCATGACCCGCTTCACGTAGTACCCTTCATATTTGATAGTTAAGTGCAAGGATTTGTTTTGAGTGGCCCCTTCTGGGCGCAAGTCATTTTTTCTGAATGAAATCTGATTGGTTGCGAAAACTCTTTCCGCCATTCTTTCTAACTATTCCACAGAAGTTTCAGCTAGCACGTATGCTTCATTGAGGGTCTTCATTAAAACCTTTTGGTGTTCGGGGGATTTCTTCAGCAATGATAGCAAGGATACTTGTTCAGGAAACTTCCGAAGTTGATCAACCACTTCATAGTCCGCCATCTTCATTTTCTGAAAGAAAGCTTCCGCCTCTTCGGCACTTAAAGGTTTTTTAAATGGGAGACGCTTTGTAGTGGCATTGTTCACTTCTTCCACGTTGGCGTACTTCTCAACAAGGTGATTTTCTTGAAGCTCCCTCGAGATCACTTTGCCCTTATACGTCACCAATATTTTATGGTAGTTCCAAGGCACCGCAGTAGGATCTGTCATGGGCTTCTGTGGCACGCATCCAATAACCACGGGCTCGTTCAGCCTCGATGGCTTAATTTTCCCCCGAACCACATAAGCTCCCTTGGGTACATACATCTTTGGAGGACTCAAAGTCAACTACTTTTCTTTACGGCCTCGCAGGACATAAAGAACACCATCTTTGGGAGGCATTGCTCCCGTTCCTGCTTGAACTTTCATTTCTGGTTCTGAATGGGTGGCTTTGTTCTTCTTTTCCCCTTTATCTTGCTTCGGGGCAATTTTTGGTTTTCTCTCCACATCAGCAATAACAATTATGGCCTTCAATGCCGGATAAAATTCCTTATCTTTACAAATCATTCCGATTACTAGCCCGTTGTTGTGTGCTGGCAGTGGGTTATTAGTCACGCTGGGGATATCCTCATCCCTTAGCACTATCTTTTCTTGTTCTATCAAGTTCTCCACTACTCTTTTCAAGGTCCAACAATCATTCGTATCGTGCCCCTCTGCTCCTAAATGGTAGGCACACATGACACCAGCTCTGTAAGCGGTTGATGTTGGTTTTTACCTTGTTTGCGGAATTGGCTACAGCAGATCCATTTGGACAAGCTTTGGAAATAGATTGGAGTAAGATTCACTGATTGGTGTATACATTTGCCTCCTGGGTGGATCACGAGGGGGAAAGTTATTCTGTAGAGGATGGAGATTGTAGTGGTTTTGGTGAGGAGGCTGGTTTCTTGGAAATGGAGCTTGGTTTCTGTTGGCTTGTTGCTGTGGCCGGACAAAAGGTTAAGCATTCATGACTGCATACGGTTGAGGAGCATAGGCCATGTCCTGAGGGGGTAATAATGCTGAGGGGTTCTTTCTGGGAACATGGATCTAGGAGCGCAGTGTCTTCTTGCATCCGATGCCACCATGGATGTTTCTTCTTTCTTCTTGCCTTTTGCTATTCCTCTAGACCCGTCTTGAATGGCTTGGGAGGTTGCTCTAATAGCGGATTGGCTCAAAATACTGCCTGTTTTCAATCCGTTTTCCACCATTTAACCAATTTTAATAGCTTCTACGAACGGTTTACCCATAGCTGACATCATTTTTTGGAAATAATCCGCTTCTTGAGCTTGAAGGAACACCGTAACAATTTTGACCTTGTCCATTGGAGGCTTTACTCTCGATGATTTCTCACGCCATTTGAGTGCATACTCCCGAAAGCTCTGTGAGGACTTCTTTTTCAGATTTGCCAATGAGTTTCTGTCTGGAGCAATGTCTATATTGTACTGGAACTGTCTAACAAAGTCTCATGCAAGGTCATCCCAGATGTGCCAGCGAGAGATATCCTGATCCATGTACTTCTCGGAGGCGATACCCACCAGACTTTCTCCAAAATAAGCCATGAGCAATTCTTCATTTCCTCCAGCTCCTCGCAGCTGATTGCAGTATTTCTTAAGATGAGCAATAGGATCACCGTGCCCATCATTTTTTTCGAACTTTGGAGTTTTGAATCCCAGAGGTAAATGCACATGAGGGAACGTGGATAAATCAGTATATGACAGACTTTTCTGCCCGCTCAGATCTTGCATGTTTTTTAGGCTCTGCTCTAGGCTTCTCATCCTCTTTGCCATTTCTTCCTGTTCGGGAGTTTTGGGAGTCTTTTCTTGTCCCATTGTGAACTCAAATGGAGGTGGCTGTGGATAAGTATAAGTGGGTACTGAGGAGGCTCCATTTGGAAAATAGGAGTTTGGAACGTAAAGTCTGAAGGATCAAAAGTGGGTCTGGGCAGTGCAAGCTGTGTTTTGGCTGAGCACAGGGGAGGGGTAAAGATATTGGAGGCCGCTCCGGACATGAACACCTAGGGGCGAGCCTCAGAAGGTGTTCCCACGAAATGAGCCGATATGGTGGGCTGTCACAGTGGAGTGTTTGGATGACTGATGGGAATATTAGAGGTACCCCCTGATCTAGGAAACAATTCGGGGAATTCAAGAATAGCACTTGGCAGCTCCTTTTCGTTTGCCCACGCATCCCACATTTCTATGAACCAGAGACATAAGATCCTGTTTTCTTCAGTCGCTGCAGACTCCGAGGCTGGGATGCCCGATATTGGGCTATATTCAGGGATGGGAATTGTTGCCAAGGTCATTTCCAAAGATATTTCTATGCTCCCCTTTGATCTGCTAAAGTACGGATGTGAAGCCAGTTTACCACGAAAAACCAACCACCATTTCTATAAAACCTGGACTGATTATGACAGCAGCAAATGGTTAGTTTGAGACAGATAACAGATAGGTAATCACACGTTGGGGTGTGATGCACCTATATAGTTAAATGGGTATCTATATGTTTTGCAACGGTTGCATGCATCATCCCGGCTTTTCGTTGTTCTTTTCCATTTTCTTCTTTTGATTTCCACTCTTTTTTTCCTTGCTTTTTCTTTCTTTTCTGGTTTTCCTCTCATTTTCCTCATTTTTCTTCCTTCTTTTTTTATTGAAGTTACTTACAAAAATATTACTAGATCCGATGAGGATTCCCTACGTATCACGATGTCGCGTGAATCAGATCATTACGTAGTTAAAGAAAATAAATTCAAAAATAAGGAAATCATTTTTGGGAATTTTCAATTTTCATTAATAAAACCTCTATTACAAAGATGCCTAACTATTTGTTTTCTTGGAAAGGGAAAAACTACAAACAGACTTAAAATAACCAAAATACAGACTCAATGATTGAAAAAAATCAGGAATACATTAAAGCTTTAACTGCTGGGGCCCGCGAGGCATCATTCGGCCTCACCGCGGGCCTATGTGCAAGATCCCCTTGCAGTCGCTCCAAATCGCTCATAACTTGAAGAACAAAAATCATCACTGCAGCAAAGAAGGTGGTACGAGTCATGTCCTCGCACGCTTGGCATTTCATGTAATATAGTCAGCAGTGGCCCTAATCCTTTCTCTGATTCTACCCTTTTCCTGAAGTAACCGCCCTATTTGCTGGTTTCGGGCTTCTAATACTTAGGAGTCATGGAAGTGGTTATCTTGTAATTACTGTATTTCTCTCTCCATTTTAGCCATCAGCTTATATCAATGCTCTCTATCAGCCTTGAAATCTTTAGCCCGCTGGGCTGCCTCATCCTCAAGGGTAGTCACTTTTCTTCACAGGCTGGTGATGGTCCCTTCGTAGTTTCTCTTCATTTGCTGCACAAATTGTGTCGTTCTTCCGCTTTCTTTGCCCACTGCGCCCGAATTTTTTCTAGACTATCATAAAAATTTTCCAAGTCTTCTTGGCACTCAAGAACTTTCTTTTTTAGTCAGCTTATAAGCCTTTCATCAGCACGACTTCTTTTCGAATTGCTGGCAGCTATTTTCATCTTTCTGGGTCAGTTTCTTCTTTTTACCCTCATCGGCTGTGACTTACAAGCTGTTTTCAAACTGAAGGTCCCGGACCTGCTTTTCCAGCTCTCCTATTTTAACCCTGTATTCATTCTCCTTGGCTAACCCGGCCCACTGTTCTTATGATGACTCGACAAAATGCTGTAGGTGGGGTCTTTTGGCCGGCCTCCCAAATGCGATTTATTTTTTGTACCAAGCATGATACCCAGGTGAAACTTCTCATTTGGATTGATCCCATACACAGGTGTTCGCCACCAAGTATTGACACTTACTCCAGACCTAGCGGACTGTTGATTAAGGAAATTGGCCATCAGGACCAATGTTAACTACCTGAGCACTAAGATCTTCGTCTTTCGGTACTATTTGGCACCTTCCGAGTTGTCTTAAAACCCGATACGGGGCATACAGATGAATGATCCTAAGACCCATCAAGAGGAAATGAGGCCCAGATGCTGGTATATATATGATCTCATCCACATGCACCCATCCAAATGTCCACTCCATTTGGCTGGCAGTGAGGGATCGAAAGTATCATGTCCATCATGTGACCCCTTCAGGCAAGCTTATTCCATCAGTCGTTGTATAAAATTCCTCTATGCATGTTTTCTCTGTTGACCCATAACTCATGAATTGAGGACGATGGCATAGGTGTTCGATCATCCATATTGCAACAACAAATTGCACCCTTCAAAAAAGTTTTCTCCGGCTTTGCAGGCTGTGAGAGCGCAGAATATTTCAGCCATTATCATTGGCGTAAGAGTGCTTTTGGCCTAGGTGAGTAAAGTGCTGACGACCCCAGCTATTTTTAGGTCGATATTTCCATCTTTCCTAGGGAACACCAGAAGCCCCAAAAAGACCACCATAAAAGCAAAACGTCTATGTTCTTCCCATTTGTGGCAATTTCCTTTGCTGCATATTTTGTTTTTCGGATTGTTGAACCCCCTTATGCGACCATATCTCTGGTATATAAATTGTGGAGTACAAAAGCCATCTGCCAAATCTGGGTTGTGGACCCCCCTGCTTATCTTCAGCGAGTCTAAGATTTTGTGCACAGCTACGGTTCTCGGGGCAATCAAGTACTTGTGTCTTAAAGGAACCTCAGCATTCCCAATGTACCCGGCTATTTCTTCTAAGGTCGGGGTGAGTTCAAAATCTGAAAAATGGAACACGTTGTGCGCAAGGTCCCAGCATGTAATCAATGCCATTATGATGTCTCCTCTGGGCCTAATTTCCAACAAACCAATAAGACCTCCCAAATACTTCTTGACCTCGTCTTGCCCTGCTTCACCTATATCGTTCCACCACATATGCAACTCCAAGGGGATTTTGTTCATAATTGAGAAAGTTTCATTTTGAATTGTGCTCATCCTGCACATTTATTAAGGTGATTCAACAACTTATTTTTTACCTAAAAAGAAAAAAAATGACACCATCTCTATTTTTAAAAAATATTCAAAGACAGAAACCCGGTTTTGCAGATACGACCTTTTAGCACTTCGGGGAAGCATATTTTGAGGCTGTGCCCGCTAGCCATTGAAAATGACCCAAGGTGGCTGTTCTTGCAAAAATAGCCTTCCGGCACTCTTTTGGGGACATTCAGCTTATTTTTAAACAAGAATGGCATCACCCGACTTACTTGTGGCAAAACTTAAAAAAATTGTTGTTTTTGGGCTATTTTGCAAAAAGGGAAGTTGGACCCGATGGGGGTTGCCTACGTATCCCACATCTGGTGAGAATCAAATTAACGTAGTTCGGGCAGATTTGACAAACCAACTATTTTGAAAAAACTTTCGTTTCTTTCATTTTCTCAATAATTCGGCAAAGTTTACGGTACTCTTTGGGCATTGGTTTTTCAAAATCGGTTATTAACTCACTTAAACCTAACACAATTATTCCCTTTTTTCTAAATTTCTCCCATTATTTACAAGCCGATCAACATGCAGATCCGAAGCAAATAAATGCACAAGTAACATGTAGGATGCATCGGGATGGTCTTTTCATTTCAGTTCACATGTCCTAGACGGACCCAACCCCTGTGTTGAGTCCCCCAAGTCAAATGCACGTGATGCAAACAAATGTTCCTACTAGGGATCCGGCATTAGACTTTGTTATACTAGGTTTAAACCGTGGGTATGTGTTCTAGACTGTGTACCTAAGTGGACAACTCAAGTCGATGAGGGGGCTACGTACCGGGAACCAAAAGGCCATTCGGCTTAGTAACTTGTCCGAGCCTCTTTCTTACTTTAAGGTATGATACTAACATAATAGGGAGTCTCGACCAGCAAGCACATCCTCGAAGGTGAGAAGAGAAGGGTTTCGTAGCAGTTTATATACAATTCAGATAATATCAAAGCGGTAAAGCATTTAGCACATTAGGATGAAACATGTAGGAAAATTAGATAATAGATAAAGCCAAATATAATACCTATTCTAAGCTCGAATTCTTGAACCCTGAACCGGAGTTCTAGGTTCATTTCCCCAGTAGAGTCGCTAGAGCTGTCATACCTCCTTTTTTACACGCCACCCCGGAGGATAGTGTATAAGGAGTTTTTCCACTTTAAGTGACATTATTGGGAATGGGATTATTTGATCAATTCAGAGTCGCCACTTGGGATAATTTATTTGGCGTCCCAAGTCACCAGTTTATTTTGAATCCCAAATCGAGGAAATTTTTGACTTTCCAAGTGAAGTCTGCGAACTAGAAATTCTTCAGTAAGGAATTTTGTTGACCCGGGGAAAGGTGTTAGGCACCCCCGAATTCCATGGTTCTAGCACGGTCGCTTAGACTATCATAATTGGCCTATTACCTAATTTTAATACATGTTTCAACCTATGGTGCAATTTTAAATTATTTACCGCTTTAAATTAAATTTTAAGAAAAATTGCAACGTTGTTAAAAATGTCTCGAACCACATCACATAAATGCACCCGTGGTTTTTGACATATTTTAACATCGTTGGGATTTGGATTTGGATCACATAAATGCGCACCCGAGTTTAGGAAAATAGATTATTAAAATACGCGCCTAAAGCAACTAACGTGTTGATAATTTTGCGGGAGGCCATGAAAATTTTCTAAATGGCACGTCCCGAGTTTTAAGTATTTTAATGGAAATAATTAAAGAGGGCCACATGATTTGTGATTTTATTTAGTGCGGCGCACCTCGATTTCATTAAAAGGTTATTTGAACTAGAACTTGGAGGGTCGTAAACTATTTGTCATCTAATTAAGGCTCAAATCAAATTATTTAAGGAAGTCTAATTAATTAACTACACCTAGATAGATATATGATCCTTAAAGGCAACAACAAAACAACAACACTCCAATTTAATACAAAAGATCTTCATTACATTAGGCCCAGCTAATAACAGATGAGAAGTGTATCAAGGGTCCGACTTTGGGCTCAACGTGAAGGGGTCAAAGGCCCAAGCTAATGAAAGACGAGACCCCAACATGGCTGGAGAATGGCTGTATAAAATTGGGCTCCAAATGAAGCCAGGCCCAGTGATGTGTTCACAAAATGGTAACAATTAGAACTGGGCCCTTGTTGGGCCTGGTTCTTGTGATCCGACTGACCCATACCCAAAATACAGTAATGTAGGCATAATCACATAAAACATAAGGTCTAATTATCAGATCTGAGCTATAAATTAGAATCCTTAACATAGATCAACTGATTTGTTTGAATCTGCATAATAATAACAAATTACTCATCATTTTTGTATAACCTAAATCACTAACACTTTATACAACATTTTAATCCTAAATCAACTTTATCAATGACAATGAAAACACACAGAACTTGCATCTTGGAGATTTGTTGAACCATAAATTCATTACTTGAGTTATGATTCTTCAATGACATACATATCTAGCAGATACTCTTATTTTGAATATAGGGATGGGTAAATCAAATGAAAATGAACTCAACACACTGAAACCTCTTTCAATTGTAGGAAAACTTGATTCACATTAGAGCTAAAATAATAAAACACAATCCATAATTCTCATGACTCTAACAGTCCAAAAATAGCTCTCTGTAATGAACCTATAATATCAATAATATCAGAATTATGCTGTTAACACAAGATGAAACTCAACTAAACAAATCCAAATATGTTAAAGCTATTAAACTGCAGATTTCATTTCAACTTCAAGCCATACATCATGATAAGGGTTCAGGAGCAAGTACCTGATTACAACAAATACACAACAAAAAAGAGTTGAAATTCAAGGAGAAACAGCAGCAGCAAACTTTTAACTAGCAGCCAGAAAATAGAGCAGGAATTGCTTTTGAAAAAACCAGGAAATTGATGTTTAAATCCCAATATTAAACCCAGTCGAAGATCAACAATAGAATTGACATCCAAATTGATTTCAAACCCAAATTCAACTCATTTTTAAACCTTGAATTCTCAAGAATTGTTTGGAAGATAAAAACCTTAGATGACTGAAGAGAGCAGTATTTTTTGAAAAATTTTCACTATTGTTTCTTATTTTTAGGATCTCTAAACTCTCAGGAATCTCTCAGAATTCTTCTCTCTAAATCTAGGTTTTGGCTCTAAAATCTTTTGGCTCTCCAAATCTGACTTGCAACGCAAGGATACAATGCCTTTTATAAGGAAATAAGTAGGGCAATTTCAGACTTATCTTTTACCCCTTCGGTCCTTCTTAATTTTCAGCCTTTTGCTTAAAAGTCTTTAGAATCCTGACTTGCTACTCAAGTTATACTATCTAAATCTTGAAATTCAAATTGACACCCTAACTTAGAATCTTCTAGGGGCTTATATTTCTGTTACTACAAGATTCCCTAACCTATTTTACCCAATTTACCCCCCTTAAACTCCTGAAATTACTTTACCTAAATGGGCTATGCGTCAAATTGACCCTGGGGTTGAATCTCTTAGGCAAACAGCCCCAAAATTGGGCTCAATGATATGCTCTTCAAGCCCAAACAATCAAGTGAACCCCTAATGGCCAAAATTATTTTAACGAATAGAAGATGTTAGGGCAACAACCCCATTAATTCCAAAGTGAACAAATTCTTAACAATTTTCCTAATTACTTAAAAGAGAACTATTTAAAAACTACCAATTATGCAATTAACACTACGAAATTTAAAGAAAAAATAAAATTTCAAGAGGCAGAATATGGAATAATCAATACTGAAAAAAACAAAAATAAAAGAAAGACCGAAAAATAAAGTAAATCAGAAGGAAAAATAAAGGAAAAATACCTACCATGCTTCAAACGTCCGGACACAAGAACTTGAATCTTCAAATCATTCGGATTTTCGGCGAATTATGATATTAATCGTGTGTTCTTGAAAAGAATACACGAATAACATCACAACACACCTAAATCTTAAAAAAAACTAAAGCCCCGTATTTTGACATTAGGGATCTAACTGTGATTTGAAATTTGAAGGTTTTGAGGAAGATTTGAGGGTTATTAATTATATATTAGGGAAGAAGGGGTGGTGGAGGTGGTTTGGTATCAATTTGGTGGTGTTTGGGTGGTGGCGCCGCCGGACACGGCAGAGGAACCCATGGTGGCCCCCTGGGGTTTGGGGATTTTGGAGGGTTCCGGTGGGATTTGATGGGAAGTATCAACAGATCCATGATCAGGGAGGGAAAAGGGTGCTATGGTGAAATTTTGGGGACTATTGGAGACTCGCCGCCACCGTGGGCGATTTCCGGCGGCGGCAGACTGCGGCTCAGGGCGGGGCTGTCTCTAGGGTTACTGAGGTTGTGAGAGGAGACAGATTAGGGGGGAGGGTAGGGTCGTTAGGACATTAATATATGAAGGGATACTTAGTTCCTGTCCGTTAGATCACTCAACCTAGACGGTTGAGATTAACTAGGAGCATACGACGTCGTTTGGGGAACTCGACCGGATCAGGGTGCGTGGATTTGGGCCTGGGGCTTGGATTAGGGGTGATTGGGCGGAGGATTTGGTTTGGGTCAGCCCAAAATTGGGCATTTTTATTTAAAGACTCACTTCCTTTTAGTTCCTTTTCTTTTTCTCTTTTTTTTAATTATAAATATTTAAGCTAAAATCAAACCTACAAGATCAAACTAACCTACCTAATTATATTAAGCTAGAACTAATAATCAAAACTATTAATAAAATACCAATTTAAAGAAAACTAATGAAATTCAAAGCTAAAATTTAAAACCAAGCAATATATCAATTTTTTTTTATTTTTGTATTTTTGTAAAACCCTAATTAATAATTAATCAAAAAATGTAAAATTAAGTCCTAAATGCCAATGCAATGCGTATTTTTGCATTTTTTAGATGAATTATGCTAAATTAAAAATGCACACAGAAAAATGCAACTAAAAACGAAAATTATGCAATTAATTCCTAATAATTGAATAATAAAAAGGAAAATCCTAATTTTAAGAAATTTGTAGGGGTAATTCAAGTGAGGCAAAAATCACGTGCTCACAACCAGCAAGAGCAATACCACTCTCCTGAGTACCACTCGTACTTGTTTGATTTTCGTGCAAACATTGAGATACCTGCCCGAAAGATGGCACATGAAGAAATGATCCAGAGAGTGAAAAGGTTAGAACAACGGTTGAAAAAAATGCAAGGGTTGGTAGGTCAGAAGAGTATTGCCTTCAAGGATCTATGTATGTTTCCCGATGTCCATTTGCCGCCTGGTTTCAAGACTCCCAAATCTGAAACGTATGATGGACATGGAGACCCTATAGCGCATCGGAAAAGGTATTGCAATCAACTAAGAGGTACGGGAAGAAATGAAAAATTGCTAATAGCTTATTTTGGAGAAAGCCTTACGGGTGTAGCCTCCAAATGGTTTATGGATCAAGGCACATTTCGTTGGTATGTCTGGGATGACATAGCCCAGGACTTTGTCAAACAGTTCTGATATAACATCGACATTGGCCCAGACCGCAATTACCTTTCAAACTTGAAGAAGAAACCAACTGAAAGTTTCAGGGAATATATCATTAAATGGAGAGAGAAAGCGGCTAGAGTTAAGCCACCTATGGACGACCACAAGTTAATCATTGTCTTCCTTAAGGATCAAGAGCCAAATTATTTTCAAAACCTTTTCGGAAGCAATCAAAATGGGGGAAATGGTTGAGAATGGTCTTAAGACAGGCAGAATTATAAGTCAAGCAGTTCTCAAAGCCGCAACTCAGGCTGTCCAAATTGGATCTGATAATTTTAGTGACATGAATGAGAAGGACGAAGAAATCATGATGACATCAGGGTCGAGAAGAGGTCCTAGGAGAGCTTCTCGAAGGTATGAGCTGCCTCATCAGGTTTTCCATGACACCCCTGAGCACCACTATCTACCTCAGGACCCACAGTACTCTATTGCTCCACCTCCATATGTTGTCCAACCACCAAAACACCCTATAAGGCAAGCACGAGCACCGTAAAATCTCCACCATCCTCCACAAAATCGTCAAGTTCCCTATAACCCACATCCAAGCCAGGGTTATAACGGGGAACAAAGGTTGAATGATGATTTTACACAAATAGGAGAGTCTTGTGCAAGCTTATTTGAGAAGTTAAAGCATCATGACATGATTGCACCCATTCCTCCAAATTATGTGGACCCACATGTAAGAAGCTTTGACCCTTCTAAAAGGTGTGAATACCATTATAAAAGCTGTCGGGATTTGAAAAGAGAAATAGGACGGATGATCAAGAAAACATTTATTGTAATCCAAGACAGTAACACCTAGAATATCATGCAGAATCTTTTACTTGCACAGGATGATGCACACTGTGTGAGGATGATGCCTGGTGACATAGAGTATGAGAATCCTTTCGGGAACTTACTAAATTAAGTTAATGATTTTGAAATTGGAGAAGGCCATAGGGATTTTCATGAGCAAATTTGTGGCTAAATGTCAAGCTTAGAAATTGAAAAGTCATTCTCTCCTCACTCGAAAGGAACTTTGGTAGCTTGTTTTGATGTTTTTTTTTGTTATCTGGGTTATTTCAGGGTTGTGATCCAGATTTTATTTGTTTTATTGAGTCAAACCCTTCTATCATTCTATTATGTGTGTATGAGTCATGTCTTTCTGTTTTGTTGCTATTCTCATTATCTGGGTTATTTTAGGGTTGTAACTCCGATCTTAGGTTGTTTGTCCTGTTGTCAAATCCCTCCATCCTTGTTCAATAAAACACAGTTTTTCCTTTTGTCTCATTCTGTTCTTAATTCTTTTCTCGCTAGTTCTAATGACATGACATGCATGTTGAAATTTTGGCCAGATCTTAGAAACTGATTTAATCTAGAATTGGATAACTGAAAAAAACACTTTTGAGAATGAATAAAGAGTTGACATACTTTGGAATTGAGGTCGTGTAAAATTCACCTTCAAATCATTGTAAGGGTAAGGCTTGAGGGTGTTTAATCAATTGAAGTTTGTGGGAAAGTAGGGATGGAAAATGTCTTGTGACCACAACACACCAAGAAGACAGACATCTTCGTGAATGTTGTGATCGCGAAAAGATACTATGTTTGGCATTCTCGAGGTTGAGAGACCCTTCTTCTGCTGCTCAAACACTTTATATCCTTTGTCACCCTTTTGAGCTTGTGTTATTTTCTTTGAGCACCCTCTTTTGGGATCAAGTTTAGAGTCAAGAGTAAAAAAAATAAAAAAATAGAAAAAAATGAAAAAAGAAAAGAAAAGCCCATGCCCCAATAGTACAAATTAGGGCAGATTTTAGAAAACTCTAGTGAAAAAAAGAAGAATAAAATAATTGTCAAAGGTCCATGCCCTAAAAACATAGAAGCTGGAGCAACTTGTTTTGAAAAAAAAAAAAAAGATAAAAAAGAAGAAGAAAAGAAACCTAGTCTGATGAACTTTCTCCTAGGATCAAAATCTTAGTCTGATGAATCTTTCTCCTAAGATAAGAAAACCTAGTCTGATGAACTTTCTCCTACGATCAAATCTTAGTCTGATAAATCTTTCTCCTAAGATAACAAAAAAGGACCTAGTCTGATGGAATTTCTCCTAGGCTAAAAATCTTAGTCTGAGAAATCTTTCTCCTAAGATAAGAAAACCTAGTCTGATGAACTTTCTCCTAGGATAGAAATCTTAGTCTAATGAATATTTCACCTAAGATAACAAAAAAGAAAAGAGACCTTTTGCTGAACTTTTCTCCTAGGATCAAAATCTTAGTCTGATGAATCTTTCTCCTAAGATAAAAGACCTAGTCTGATGAACTTTCTCCTATGATCAAAATCTTAGTCTGATGAATCTTTCTCCTAAGATAAGAAAACCTAGTTTGATGAACTTTCTCCTAGGATCAAATCTTCGTCTGATGAATCTTTCTCCTAAGATAGCAAAAAAGGGCCTAGTTTGATGAATTTTCTCCTAGGATCAAAATCTTAGTATGATGAATCTTTCTCCTAAGATAAGAAAACCTAGTCTGATGAACTTTCTCCTAGGATAGAAATCTTAGTCTGATGAATATTTCTACTAAGATAACAAAAAAGAAAAGAGACCTAGTCTGATGAACTTTTCTCCTAGGATCAGAATCTTAGTCTGATGAATCTTTCCCCTAAGATAGAAGACCTAGTCTGATGAACTTAATCCTAGGATCAGAAATCTTAGTTCGATGAATCTTTCTCCTAATATTGAAAACCTAGTCTGATGAATTTTGTCCTAGGATCGAAATCTTAGTCTGATGAATCTTTCTCCTAAGATAGAAAATCTAGTCTGATGAATTTTCTCCTAGGATAAACATCTTAGTCTGATGAATCTTTCTCCTAAGACACCAAAAAAAGGAATCTTAGTCTGATGAATCTTTCTCTAAGATACAAAAAAAAAAAGAAACCTAGTCCGATGAATTTTCTCCTAGGATAATAATATATTACAAAAAAGGTTGTCTCAGAGAAAAAAAAGTCATTTGTTCATGCCAAAAAAAGCGTTTGAGCAATTTGTTTAAAAGAATGATTTTCTCAAACACAAAAAAAATGATTTATTTTTAAAAAAGAAAAAATTAAAAGAAAAAGAAAAAACAAACAAAAAAAGAGAATAAAAAGAAAAGAAGAGAAGAGCCGACAAAGGGAAGTTTCTCAAATCTTTGCCTTTATTTGTCTGGTTATTGTGCATAAAATCTTGCCATTGATCTTCACATTGTTCCTCATAGGATAAAAAGTCCTAGTCTGATGGATTTCCCTTCCTATAGAACTCTTAGTTTGATGAATCTTTCTCCTAAGATAACAAAAACGGACCTAGTCTGATGAACGTTCTCCTAGGATCAAAATCTTAGTCTGATGAATCTTTCTCCTAAGTTAAGAAAATCTAGTCTGATGAACTTTCTCCTAAGATCAAATCTTAGTCTGATGAATCTTTCTCCTAAGATAACACAAAAGGACCTAGTCTGATGAACTTTTCTCCTAAGATCCAAATCTTAGACTGATGAATCTTTCTCGTAAGATAAGAGACCTAGTCTGATGAACTTTCTCCTAAGATAGAAATCTTAGTCTGATGAATTTTTCTCCTAAGATAAGAAAACCTAGTCTGATGAATTTTCTCCTAGGATTAAAATCTTAGTCTGACGAATCTTTCTCTTAAGATAACAAAAAAAGGGACCTAGTGTGACGAATTTTCTCCTAGGATAATAATATATTTAAAAAAAAGGTTGTCTCGGAAAAAAATAGTCATTTGTTCATGCAAAAAAAAAAACGTTTGAGCAATTTGTTTAAAAGAATGATTTTCTCAAAAACAAAAAAAAATGATTTATTTTTAAAAAAAGAAAAAATATCAGAAAAAGAAAAAACAAACAAAAAAAAGAGAAGAAAAAGAAAAGAAGATAAGAGCCGCAAAGGGAAGTTTCTCAAATATTTGCCTTTATTTGTCTGGTTATTGTGCATAAAATCTTGCCATTGATCTTCACATTGTTCCTCCTAGGATAAAAAGTCCTAGTCTGATGGATTTCCCTTCCTATAGAAATCTTAGTTTGATGAATCTTTCTCCTAAGATAACAAAAACGGACCTAGTCTGATGAACGTTCTCCTAGGATCAAAATCTTAGTCTGATGAATCTTTCTCCTAAGTTTAGAAAACCTAGTCTGATAAACTTTCTCCTAAGATCAAATCTTAGTCTGATGAACCTCTCTCCTAAGATAACAAAAAAGGACCTAGTCTGATGAACTTTTCTCCTGGGATCCAAATCTTAGTCTGATGAATCTTTCTCCTAAGATAAGAGACTCTGATGAACTTTCTCCTAAGATAGAAATCTTAGTCTGATGAATTTTTCTACTAAGATAAGAAAACCTAGTCTGATGAATTTTCTCCTAGGATTAAAATCTTAGTCTGACGAATGTTTCTCTTAAGATAACAAAAAAGGGACCTAGTGTGACGAATTTTCTCCTAGGATCAAAATCATAGTTTGATGAATCTTTCTCCTAAGATAGAAGACCTAGTCTGATGAAATTTCTTCTAGGATAGAAATCTTAGTCTGATGAATATTTCTCCTACGATAGAAAACCTAGTTTGATGAACTTTCTCCTAGGATAGAAATCTTAGTCTGATGAACCTTTCTCCTAAGATACCGAAAAAAGAGCAGAAAAGTGACCTAGTATGATTAATCTTTCTCCTAGGATAAATGTCTTAGTCTGATGAATTTTCTCCTAAGATAAAACCTAGTTTGATGAATTTTCTCCAATGATAAACGTCTTAGTCTGATGAATTTTTCTCCTAAGATAGAATTCCTAGTCTGATCAACTTTCTCCTAGGATATAAATCTTAGTCTGATGAATCTTTCTCCTAAGATAACAAAAAAAGGGGGACTTAGTGTGATGAAGTTTCTCCTAGGATAATAATTTCTTAAAAGAAATAAATAAGGATGTCTCGATTAATAGTAAAGGCATTGGAGCAATTTGTTTAAAAGAATGATTTTCTCAAAAGAAAAAAAATGATGATTATTTTTCTAAAAAGAAAATAATAATAATAATAATAATAAAAGAAAAATAAAATCCTTCTTGGTTGATTTTAGCATAATTACACAAGTTGGTAGTCTCACTTTCCAACATAGGGTCCCACTCCCTAGTGGATGCCAGCATAACCTGGCAATCTTTTCCCAACATAGGGTCCCACTCCTTAATTGATGCCAATATAACCTAGTAATATTTCCAACTTAGGACCTCCAATCCCTAGTTGATTACATTTTAGATATAGGGTCTCCACTCCCTAGTCTCATTTTCCCTAGGATACACCATCCTTACTTTTATTGCTTTCAATAAAGAAGTAGTTTAGAATTTTGTTACAATAACCTGGTAATATTTCCAAATTTCGTTTGTTTGTTTTGGTGTCTAAGCAGGTTTTACCTCGAGGCACAGGGTTCGAGATGACCAAAAGAAGGAGTCTCAATCTAGAATAAAAGAAAAGAAAAGAAGAAAAAGAAAAGAAGTGAACTCAATGTGCAGAAGTGGAGAAAAGATGAGGACTGCTCAAGACGTGATTGACGTCACAAGCTTTAAGGATTCGAGAAGTTGAAAAAGGAATAAACCAACACCTGCAGCTAACAAGGATCAAGATTCAGATCAGAGTCATCATGAAGAACCAACAAAGGCTCAAGATCAAGCTTCAGAAAACTCATAGATAGGAATTTTTTTATCTCATAGCTAATAGGCTTAATTGGTCTTTTTAATTTTGATTTTTGATGTAATAATAGGACCACGGACCGAAACCTCGACGGCACCTCAATCGACTCTCAAATTCATCACTCCATCATTCTTCTGAACTACACGTGGCCTGATTCCTTTATAGCCAAAGATATGGAGGCAGCTCAGATACTAGTGCTCGGTCACATTCTCCTTTCTTTTAGCTTTCGGTTTCCCTAAATAAGGGTCGGGTCAAAAAACTTGCCTAGTCGTTCTTTTTCTGAAAATTCTTCGCGTTTCCAGTCAAAGAGGGGCAGCTGTAGACATGTGATTTTTGATCCTCCCCAAGAGTTTTCATATTTTAGCACGTAAATATTTAATTTAGGCCTAATATCGTTATTTCAACTAATTTTTACTTTTTTACTTTATTTTATTACAAGAAAATAAAAATTACAAAAAAATAGTTTCATTAATATTTTGTAATCATTTTTAATCTTGAAAAATACCAAAAATAGTTTGTTTTAACGATCAATCTTATTTTAACGGTTATTTTACTTAAGTAGGACTAATTAATAAATGAGATCGTATTTTAATCTCGTTCGTGGGGAAAGAATAAACTTGGGCTCGAGCAACCCATTTTTAGGCTTAATTTTTGGACCTAGCCCATAATTCCCAAACCTAATACCCCTAAAACCCTAGACTTAGACTATAAAAGGACCTATACCCTAATGACTTAGACCCTAGACTCTACATATAACTAGTCCGCCGTTCTTCTTCAGATGATCAGCTGAAGGAACACAAAAATAGGGAGCTAAGGCCTAGAACATATACAGACAAGAACTCAGCCATTTTCGTAAAGGAGTTCCCTCCCCTTATGATTTGGATTTTTCTCCAACAAAACAATGAACTAAGGCCTAAGACCTTGGTCTCTTCTTCAACAAAACGGACGACCCCCATGATTGATCATATTTTTCTATAAAGAAGAAGAAGCCATCTTCGATGGTGGCTGTTGAAGCAAAGACAAACGACCTCTCCCTGAACCAGTAGTTGTCGGCCCCATCTCCACCCGGAACTTGACAGACCAACTTTCTTCTCCCCCACAAAAACCAGCAGCCTTCATCACCTAAACCATCCGTAAACAGTGGATCAAATGCTACTTCTTTCATCGAGAAACAGTCGCAAAGCAGTCCCAAAAAAAATAGTTCAGCCGCGATTTGAGGTTGTTGGAGAGGGTGCCGTTTGTTGTTTATTGGCGGAGTTTTTGTCGCGAAGCTTGTTTTCAGTTTGGAGTCGACGGGGCGGAGTTCGTCATTGTACTGGTTTGAATCAAATTTTATTTAAACTAAGGTCCAATTTTTCTTCCTTCTTCCAAACTTGTTTTCTTTAATTTGCTGCCGAGTGAAGGACTTTATGAAAGGTTCTCTTGTTTGATTTTATTGTTTGCGTGTTAATATATTCTTAACTGAGTAGCTGCTATGTTGAATCAGTGTTTCTTTAATTTGGAACTAAAAATGAATTGGTTTTAGTTTTGTGTTTAGTTAGAATAATGAGCTTGATACTGAGCATAACTAATTTTGTTATAATTTGGTGCAAGCTAGCATGGTAGATGCTTATCACTATACTATAAGGAATATTGTACGTATTATTCAAGATTTTATTAATCCTCCTTTAAATATATTTGACTTCTAATTCCAAAATTCTCTTTTTGGTTCATGTCTTAGTTTTATCTACAAGGTGCTGAAATTTTCTATAAATTTATGTTATTGGTCTCTTGTCTAACCTTCAATTGTCACATAGCTCATTTTCTCGGTTTGTCGAATTCTTTCCCTCTTTTCCACTGTGATGTGCATGTTTGCTTTCCTTTGTTAATTAATTATAACGGAGACTAAAGGTAAACCGGTAGTTACTCCTAGTATAGAGGGGTGTACTCCTGGGCCTTGTGATACATCTTCTAATTTCCAGGTTGAAAACCCCTCCTCTGTTCCAAGACGATGCGAACCCATGTCTCGATATATCAGTTTAATAACTGAAATCGGGAAGGTGAAGGCCAACTACCGTTGGGGGAAGGCGGTGCAACTAGAGATTCCTTCACGAGGAGAAGACATAACCAAGCACAACGTCGGTTTCCTTAGTGTATACACATATCCTTTCACCTTAGGCCCGGTAGAAGCCTCTTTACCTTCGATAGATCCAGTAATCCTCGATTTCTGCAGCAAATATCAGCTGACACGTGGACAAATCTATCTATCATTATGGCATATTGTTTATATGATTAGGTATTTCTCAAACATGGTTGAGGGGATGACTTTTACCCTCGACCATCGAATTAGATTGTATAGCCCTTGACTTTATTGAGGTGGCCATATTAAGCTGAAACGTCGATCCTCAAAGGCCTTTTTTGCTAGTATCGATGAAGACAAGGATCGAGGGTGGATGAGCCGCTTTGTCCAAGTCAGGACCTTGGACTTGATCCCTGTTGAGAGAATGGCATTCCCGGAGAAATGGAATACAAATCGTAAATAAACATGTTCCGTTGATCGGATACCTTTTCTTGATTTTGAATTGAATTTATTCCATGATAAAACTGTCGAGTGGTACCCTGGTACTTTCAATGATCTCCCTGGCTTGGTCCAACGACTTGATTTGATCTGCCTATATGCTAAGCACGTGTGGTGCGATCTGGGTAAGACCCATTGGGAGGCCAAAAATCATGGTTAGTTTTTTATCTTTATTCATACTTGAGCTCTTTAGAGAAGATATCTCTCATTAGTGCTCTCATCCTTTGTGCCAATGCAGGCCTTAGAGAGGCCGTTTTGATGAGGGAACCCCCACCTGGGGAAGCAGATACCCCGAATCCTGCTAAGGAGAAAAAGAGAAAGAAGAAATCACCGACCGGGTCCCCAAAGCCAAAAAAGGCTAAAGTTCAGAAGCCCAAGGCAAATTCAATAGCCTTAACTCCAGAGACAACCAAAAGTCCTTATGCCAAGGGCGAAGAAAGTGATGACTGCCCATTGGTACTTCGGGGGAGAAAAAGTGTTGTTGCCTCGAAATCTACTAAGCTGAAGGTGACTGAGCCAGAGGCTGTTGGAACTGAGGCCGCCAAAGTGGTCCCCGCCCGAACTGAGGGAACTGTTAAATGGTGCTTAGACCAAGTCCCCGGGCTGACCAACGACCAATACACATCGGGTGCTGAGGGGCACCAGGTTGATAAACCCAAAAAAGCTAGTGATGAAGCCCCTCGCAGGAG
Source organism: Nicotiana glauca (assembly GCA_026770625.1). Taxonomy (NCBI): domain Eukaryota; kingdom Viridiplantae; phylum Streptophyta; class Magnoliopsida; order Solanales; family Solanaceae; genus Nicotiana; species Nicotiana glauca. Next base: position 50,586 of record MU773163.1, read on the forward strand.
GGAAAGAGCCCCTGTCAACCCAGTCGAGGTGATCAGCGTAGATGAGCCTTTGTCGGGCCCATCATTCTCTCTTGGGCGAATACGGGATGCCCAAGATATGAAAACCCCATTGTGGGGGCATCCCCCGGAGAGAACAATATGTTTGAACGGTATTTTTCTGGGGTTGAGGAAGGCCCTGTATCGATGCCTCATTGATCTTTGAAGAAGCCTAGAAGCTTCAACAACAGGTAATCTTGATTTGACCGCTGTATTTTGAGTTTCGATTCTTGCCTTTCTGACTCTCTCCTTATATGTTTTCAAGCCTTAAAGCTTTCCAACCAAGCCTTTTCCAAGTCACAAGCTGAGTTAGCTTGTTGTGAGGAAGAATTTATGAAGCTCGTTTCTGAATTGGACGAACTTAAGGCCCTTTATGCCCAAATGGAAGGGGAGCTAGGTGACCTTTGAGCTCATTTAGAGAGGATATCTCGAGAGTAGGCTGATCTCGATGAGCAGGTAATACGACCTTCATGTGCTTATTTTTGTGCTTCAGCCAATCGAGTGCTTGATACCTTAGTTTGACTTTTTTAGATCAAGAAAGCAGATGTTATAATGCGAGAGGAGCTTAGAGTTAGAGATACCGAAATCCTAGGGCTGAAGCACCACATGGATGAGGTGTCTTCCGATAAAGAAACTCTTCAAGAGAAGATGACCTCGATTGAGTGCCATCTTCAAGGGGCAAGGGGAGAAAGCCGCAAGTACAAATATGTCCATGTTGAACTAGTTGCTGAGCGAACTGCAGCTAAGTCCGAAGCCGCTGCGCTCATGTTCTCGTACCGAAAAGATGCTGCTGCTGCAAATGCTCAAGCCGGGAAGCTCTCTGAAGAGGCCAAGATTAAGATGTCCTAAGACTTGGAACATGCCCGATAAAAATCTCGGAGACAAGCTTTCGAGGATGTATATGCAGGGGGCATCAGTTTGTCTACCGAGATTGAGAGGATGAAGGCCTTAGAGGAAGAATCTGCAACTTTGCTTTCTTTCGATAATGGTTCAGCCAGTGAATCAACCAGTGGCTCGGAGGATCATAAAGATGATGGTGCAATCCCCGAGGGGGATGGGGCCGTCGATATTCTGGGGATCGAGGGCGAGGCCGTTGAAGGCACAACTTCCGAGGTAGCTCCGTCTGGTCAAGTGACCTCGATGGTAGATTAGGTTTTCATTTGTTCCTTTTTTGTGTAAAGGTTCCAAGCATGAGCCTCGTAAATATGTCTTCGCGAAACTTTATCACATATATATGGATTTTGCTTTCCGTCATGTCTTATTTTCCTTTTGCCCTTTTGAAATAAATTTTGACGCTTGTCGATAACAAGTTCGGTGTGTCAGACTTATGATATAAACCCTCAGGTTTTCATGCTCAATGAATGATGGTTGACCGTTCGGGGTTCGTTCCTCGAGTCAAATTTCTATTCGGGGGCTATCGGCCCTCAAGTTTCTAATCATGTTGGCCCTCAAGCTCTTTAGTTTGGCCCTTGGGCACTTTGGGATGGCCTTTATGCTCTTACGCATTGGCCTTTAGGCTCTTTTAGGCTGGCCCTTAGGCTCTTAGGTATTGGCCCTTAGGCTCTTTTAGGCTTGCCCTTAGGCTCTTACGCAATGGCCTTTAGGCTCTTTTAAGATTGGGTCGATGCGACCTCTAATATGGCTATAGTTTTCCCTCATTTTGGCTAAAGACTTTTTGAAGTTTTGATTATGCCTTGGCATGTTTTATGTTCATCCGACTCTTCGACGGCTCAAATGAGAACCTCGATTATGAGTTGATATGTGACGATAGTAGAGTGCCTTAGGAGGTTCACTAGAAGGCTGAATTTTCGAAGCTTTTTCATATGAGGACGATTGCTTTCGAAGCCCCTTTATTTTTTAGAGCTGATATTATTGAAGCTCATTTTCTTATGCCAAGGGTAACTTGATTAACCGGTTCTTTTCGAAGTATTTTTGAAATATTTGGAGGCCTTTAATTTTATGGCAGCGATCGAACGTCTCTGAGCCGCGTTATTTTGGTCGGAGCCTTTTGGTTTGACCGTAGTCTTTTTGTTCGGGTGTAGCCTTTATTCCCCGGGTGCGGTGACCTTGGCGTCCATATCGAGGGTATGCCTTTTTATTATAGCCTTGGCCTTCATATTGGGGTTATGCCTTTTTAAGGTCTTATAAATTTGAGTATGCCTCGTCGAGGTCTGATAAGCTTGGTATTGCCTCATTGAGGTCTTATAAATTTGAGTATGCCTCGTTGAGGTCTTATAACTTGATATTGCCTCATTGAGGTCTTATAATTTTGGGCATTCCTTGTTGAGGTCTTATAGATTTGGTGCGGTCTCACTGAGGTCTTATGAGCTCAAAATTGACTTATTGGGGTCTTACGAATTCAAGTTCTGTTTGATTTGACGAGCTGAATGTCGATCACAACCCCCGAGTGTTCAAGGATTTTTGTCCCTTGAGCCATTTTGCGTGAAAGTATTGAGTTTCTTTGAGTGTTTTGATAAGAAAATAGTCTTCCTCAATTAGTTGATGTGTGCGTACATGTTTTTTGCTTTTGAAAGTCCAATTATTCTACATGGACATGGTTCATTCGACCATTTGGCCCAATACATTATTCTCCTATCGAGGCCCTCCTAGGCATAGTTTGAGTTCTTTGAAGAGGTGACCTCCCGGGGTGATGCCCCTAGTATTTGAGGTAGATCGAAGAGAAACCTCGGATACTTGATGAGTTCTCATTAGGTAGCACATGGATGTTGCCTCGATAAAACCTCGCCGGTAAAACCCGATCTAAGGAAAAAAGAGCACAACGCATGCTTTAAAATCTGAGGTCTTGGAGCTGGAGGGCGCCTCGATTCCTCACAATCGAAAACCTACGACAAGTTAGTATGAAACATAAATGAAAATGGAGAGGATTGCAGCTTAACAATGATAGCGTTTGAGCCTCGGTATGTTCTCATCGCTTGCTCTGAGGACGCGGTACGGTTCTTTATTCACCCATTTGGGTGCATCCGAGAATGTTGGTTGTCTTTTGGCGTCGATGCCGATGCCATATCGTGCACTGCAAACATCTCTTTTGGTACATGCAACTCCCCATATACTACTTTTACTCCATCTTTGGTTGGAAATTTCATCATCTGATGAAGGGTTGATGGTACTGCCGTCATATTGTGTATCCACGGCCTTCCGAGTAAGGCATTATATCTCATGTCAGCTTCGATAACATGAAACTTGGTATCTTGGGTTGTACCGGCCACGTCGACCGGGAGGATGATCTCCTTTTTATTGTCTCGCTTGCCATGTTGAATCCATTGAGGACTCGAGAGGTGGGTACAATCTTGTTGAGCAGTCAAGCAGTCCGAGCTACTCTACCACCTTCGACCTGATTATGTTGGTCAAGCTACCTGGATCCACGAGCACACGTTTAATTTGAAATTTATTCAAAAGAAATGAAATTACCAGTGCATCATGATAAGATTGAGACAAGGTCTCGAGGTCCTCTTCGCTGAATGTGAGAGCGTTCTCCGGTATGTAACTCCGAGATCGCTTTTCCCTGGTGATGGATATTTTTGTGCGCTTGATAACGGGTCTCTATGGGAAGTCGACCCCTCCAACGATCATGTGGATGACGTGCAGTGGTTCTTTTGGTTCATTATTTGCGTTCGCCTCTCTTTCTCGAAAGTGGTTCTTGGCTCGATTGTTGAGGAATTCTCGAAGGAACCCTTCGTTGATTAGCCGAGCCACCTCTATCGGAGCTGCCTACAATTCTTGGTCCTATGACTATGGATTCCAAGGTGCTCCCACATCAGGTTGGGGTTCCTTCGAGAAGGATATGACTGTGCGGGTTTTGGCCATCTGGTATCCCTCATTCTACCCATGGCCGATACGATGTCCGAGACATTAATGTTGAAGTTGTATTCTGACAATCGGGGTGACTCCACTGGCATCGAATGCATGTCGAATCCGGTCTTGCTCATATGGGATTTTTGGTCTCGATCTACCTTTCGATCATTTCGAGGTACATTTCGCCTCAAAAGGTCTCTTTGATATTTGAAGTATGGCTGATACCTTTCTTTGCCTGATGTCGACTCCCTTTTGGCAGACTTTGATTCCTTTGTTAGGAGCCTGTTTGGTTATACTGAGCCAGAGGGGGCTCCCAATTGGTCGTCCTCGACACTAATCTTCGATTGATAGATATTGTGTACATCTGCCCAAGTTACGGCGGGATGCTTAAATAATTTCTGCTTTAGCTGCTTCCAAGCTACTGAGCTTTGTTCGTTCAATCCTTGAGTGAAGGTCTGCACTGCCCAGTCAAAGGAGACCGGTGGAAATTCTATTCGCTCCATCTAAAAACGAGATACGAATTCCCTTAGTATCTCGTTCTCCCTTTGTTTGATCGTGAAGACGTCGAACTTCCTTGTAGCAACCTTGATGGCACTAACATGTGCCTTCACAAAAGAATCTGCCAATATGGCAAGCGAATCCATCGAGTTCAGGGGTCGGTTAGGAGACCATATCATCGCCCCCTTTGACAGTGTTTCACCAAATTTCTTTAGCAAGACGGATTCGATCTCAACATCCTTCAAGTCATTCCCTTTAACAACACAAGTATAAGTGGTAATGTGCTCATTGGGGTCCATGGTCCTGTTATACTTTAGGACATCAGGCATTCTAAATTTCTTCGGTATGGGCTTTGGAGCTGCACTCGATGGGAATGGTCTCTTCACAAACTTCTTTGAATATACACCCTTTAGAATCGGGGATGCGCCTGGGATCTGAATGACCCTCAATTTGTAAGTCTCCACCTTTTTATCGTTAGCCTTGTCACACCTCCTTTTTACCTACTACACCCCGGAAAGGGTATAATGAAGGGAGTTTTTCCAATTAAACGGCAATCGAAACGTGATTCATTTATTAAGAGATTCAGAGTCACCACTTGGGAGATTTATGGTGTCCCAAGTCACCGGTTTGAATCCCGAATCGAGGAAAAAGATTAACTCTGTATTACAGTCCGCGAACTAGAATTCTGAGTAAGGAATTCTGTTAACCCGGGAGAAGGTGTTAGGCATTCCCGAGTTCCGTGGTTCTAGCACGGTCGCTCAGCTGCTATATTTGGCTAAAATCTAATTTTAATACATGTTCAAACCTATGTGCATTTTTATATTTTAACCTCTTTGTATTAATATTATTTTTAACGAGAATTGCAATGTCGTGAAAATATATCTCGAACCACGTCACATCAATGCACCCGTGGTTATTGACATATTTCGACTCCGTTGAGATTTGAATTTGGGTCACATAAATGTGCACCTGAGTTTAAGAAAGTAAATTATTAAAAGTGCGCCTAAAGTGACGAGCGTGTTATTATCTTTGGGGTAGCCCGTGAAATTCACTAAACGGCCCATCTCGAATTCTGAATGTTTTATTTTAACCATTTATTGAGGGCCCCGCAATTTATGTATTTTATTTGATGAGGTTCATCTCATTTTTATTTAAAAGGGCAGACCTAAAGCAACTATAATTTTCTATTTTATTTGTTTCTAAAAAAGAAATCCTAATTTATTCACTGTTTAAGAACTGTTTAACAATTGCAAAGAAAAACCATATTCTCATATTTGAATTTAATGAAAGAGTGATCATTAGAATATTGGTTTTAAGACTCAGATTACTTATTTAGTTACTAGAAGCCGATCGTGACAACACAAAGCAAACCCGATTATTTTTAGGTTGATTCGAGCCAAGATTACTAAATGGAATTACTGAACTTGCTATTTAAATGGAAAACACGATTATCATATGGATCTAACTTATGCTACCTTAAATTATTAACATGGAATTGATGAACTCAGACTCCAATTTTACTGCCCAGTTTGTTCAAGTTTTTACCTACTCGCAAGTTTCATTACACATAAGGAACATCATTGAGACTACATTGCGCTAAGAAGTATCAAGGCTGATTATTCACATATCCGATATAGCTTGATAATTCCATATCTAGAACAGGTTTATTTACTTAAGGAAAACTTAGACTACACACGAAAACTTCAAATAATTGTAACTGCTTTACATTTCACAAACGGAAATGAGACAAGTTTAAAGACCAATTCTCTCAGCACATAAACTGAACAGCCCACACCTAAAACAGCCTAATCATAGTCCAGTCTCAGTCCAATTATACAGTTGTATACACATTGGAACTAAACTATATTAAGCTATTGTGTCTAAACTATTTAGGCATCAGTACATGTAGTCCAAACAAATAAGGTTCAAGAAGGAAAAGGTAAGCATTTTCAAAATCCACTCTCTCTCAGTGTTGGTATTTTCAAAGCTCTCAAAGATGGATCCTAAGTTCTATTTTTTCCTGACTGACCAAGACTCTCAAAATCTGATTTTACAAGACCAAAAAAAGACCCCCGAATTCTGCCCAAAATCCCTCCATTTATACCCAGCACAGACCTGCCTCACAACTCTCAAAAGCACCAATGAAAATCAGCCCATGATATTCTCTGATAGCCCATTACTATGTGTCTAATCTCTTTTTTAATTCACTTGTCTCCCACTAACCTTTGTCTTTTCTTTATTTAAAGTTCAAACAGGTATGGGCACCTATTTATTAATCCCCTTCCTTTAAACCCCATACTATTATGTTTCCCATCCCACTATTATTAAACTAAAGCATTAGTTTAATGGTACATCAGTACCCTACTAGACAGACCACTCAAACTAACCATTTCTAATCTTTTTAAATCCCAAAATACCCCTAGGAACCTGGAACTACCACCCCATCAGCTATATCCAATTCTCCTAGTCAATTAACTAAACTACATCAACTATAACCAATTACTTATCAGATTCAATCAAAAGTTCAAACTAGAACTCAAATCAGATCAAATGGCATCAAAATAAGAACAATGATTCGAACAAAATCCAATTGAGCTACTAAGATCAAATCTTACTGACATAGATACATGGGAATAAACTTTCCACATTTGAAACAAATTAAAATTATCTTAGATAAGAAATGAAGGGAGATTGACACTATACTGAATGGAGCCCTAAAGCTGAGAACAACAATTAACATCAAATAATGACGAGACACTACTAAACTTTAAACAAGATAAGCATGAATTCACTACGACACAATCAAGGAACTAGGTTCAAAGCTATACTGTATTCCCATCGGAACCAGACCTATCTATATTTCAGAGAAAAAGAAGAAGAAGAGTAGAAGGAGCAAGATATAATTTAAACGACAATAAAGGAATGAGCACTTATCTGGTTAAGCCTGAATGTCATCTGGGAGCTCGAATTTAACAAATTTCTCCAATTTTGGTCCACTTGGACATTATTCGTGTGTTCTTAGCAAAAAATACACGAATAGAGTCCAAATAGATCCAATCCATTGACAGTATTTCCACTCGCCTGTTTTGGGGATTTTAGGGTTCGTCTCTTATCTAATATTCGAGGAGTTGGGCCACCATTTGGGGGGAGGCGGGGGGGAGCTGAGTAGGGATTTGGTAAGGGTAGGTCACGGAGGTCCTAGGGTGTGAGTTTGGGATGACTTAGGTTTGGAGCCGCCACCAGGGGATCTTGTGGCGGCGCTAGGGTTCTTGGCTTAAAATTGAAATTCGAGGAGGGGGGTTGGGATTCGAGGGAAACCAATGGCGTTTTAGTGGTGAGGGAGGTCCAGGGGTCAAAGGGTGTTGATTTGGGGTCGATAGGATGAACTAGGGTTAAGTTCAGTTCTTTGATCTAAGATTCGAGGGACTTGGGGATGATTCGAAGAAAGTGGAGGGTGGATTTAGAGAGAAGAGGGTGAGGGGGTTCCATGGTGTGAAGATAGAGTCATTTGGACCACCGGAACCGCCGTGAGGCAATTTTCGGTGGGCGGAGGGCGGCGGAGGAAGGTTTGGTCTCTGAAAGCTTAGAGACAATGACGGTAGGGGTTTGGTTTGGGGGGGTGGTGTAAGGTTCCTACTTATATACGAGATAGTCAGGTTAATCTAGGCCGTTAGATGATGAGATTCAACGGCTAAGATTAGATGATTTAGCCTGAAACGAGGTCGTTTAGGGTGTAACAAGGACTGGGTCGGACCGGGTACAAGGAACAGGTCATGGGGACGATTTGTGACCATTGGATCAAATAAAATGAACGCCTTGGATCAAATGGCCTGATACGTCGTCGTTTCGGCTTATCTGGGGGCAGGCTGGACCGTTCTATCTTGGGAGATCAATGGTTCAAATTTTGCGTATCAAAATAATGTCGTTTGGGTGGTCTTGGAGATGGATCATATTGGACCGGGTGAGGCGTGTTGAATTGGGCCTGGGATTTTATTTAATTTGGACGGCCCAGTCCGATTTCTCTTCTTTTTTTTCCATTTTCTTCTTTTCTTTTATTTCCTTTTTAATTCCTAATTGAAAAACCAAAATCCTAGATTAAATCATAAAACCAAAAATTAACTTAAAATACTAACTAACTTTTAATAATAATAATTATTACACATAGTTAAGTACCAATTAAAAATAAAATCACACATTTTTGACATTAAATGCTAAAACTGTAAAGTACATTATTTTTGTGATTTTTTATTTTGTAAAACAAACTTAATTGCTCCTAATTGTAGAATTAAATCCTAAATGAAAATGAGACATTTTTGAATTTTCATTAATTTAAACAAATAAACATGCACACACGAATGCAAAATATCACGAAAATTTCAAAAAAATGCACACAATAAAACAGATAATTTTTATTTTAATTTCTTTGGGAGTAGTTCGTATGGGGCAAAAATCACGTGCTCACAAGCCTCTATCTTCTTTTCTCCTGATTCAATCCTTTTAGTGAGGTCCTGGAGCATCTTCATAATAGTGGGGTCCATTGCTGACCCGCTGTCACTCTATCTTTTTGGTGCCTGCTCGACTCGAGGAGCCGTTTCCGGTGCTGCTGTGCTTGGAGTATTTTGTTGACTTTGCAGCTGACCAATAGCCGCTTGTTGTGCTTGCAACGTTTCAAAAATGACTTGGAGGCTGACTTCTCCTTCTTCCATCCCTTGTGCTTCTTGGCCTCCAGCCTGGGCTTCCCTTTGTCCGTTCCTTACGGGGTCTGTGCCTGCTTCCGTGTTTAGAACGTTGTGGGAGCTGATATCAACTGGCCCCACGTTTGGTACTCCCTCAGGCTTTACAGGTGGTACACCCAGCCTATGCCGCTATTTTCTCCAAGTCCTTCACTGTCGTGAAGAGGTGCATTTTATATGCTAGACATGATTAAGCCTGAAATCAAAGAATCTTTGATAAGAAAAAGTGTGAAGAGTAACGTGTGTTATAAGAAAACTAGCACAAAAACAATTACTATTATTTTTAGCTCCACGGTGGGCACCAAACAGTTTACCTTGAAAATGGTAACTATAATTATATTTGATTTTGTGGTTCTAAAAATACATTATTTATTTTTACAATATTTGTCAGGCAATATATGCTAAGTGTAAGTAAAGAAAATAAGGAATGCAAACCAATAGGGTCGCAGGGCTGGGCCTCGAGCTGGCTGAAGCAGGGCCTCGAGGTCTAGATGGGGCTAATAGCAATGAACAACTGATCATGAATCAATGATGATGGAGGCCTCAAAGATGGCCTTTTGCATTTAATAATGAGCAATAAATAAAGAACAATGAGTGAACAATGAAATAATAAGCAATAAAAGTGTAGAACAATTGTTTAAGTAAAGTGCAGAGAATGTTGTATTGTATTCAGTATGTTATTTTTACAAAATGACAAGGGTCCCCTTTATATATGAGGGGGTGTTTAAAAAATAACGAAGAAAGGCTACTAGTACAGTTGTATAACGGCTCAGCATGGATTTGTACTATTCTTGCAGACTCTGTCAGTCCTCATTGCATGCCCTCAGGGGTTTTCCGCCTTTCCATGACGGTCGTCGATTTTCATATTGTCTCGAGGTACACCATGGTGAGTCTTCGACGTACCCTGCCGAGGCAAGTGCTTCGGGGACGGGCCTTTGACTGTGCTTTGATTGCATCGAGGACGGGCTTGAACTGCCACAAAAGCCTCAAATCGTCTTCCCTGATTTTGACCGTATAAAGTGTAAATTTTTAAGTCCTGAATTGTGACCATATTGTTAAGAACGTAACTATGCATAGGTGCATTTGAGCATCAAACTAAAATAAAAGAAGTATGAAATGAATTTACTCCCGTAACAAGCGTGTAGAAATGTAAGCAAATACATTCAAGAGGTTAATCAATCTTAATTACGTTAACGTAGCATTGCATTAAAAATTTGTTGATTGCAATATTACAAATTTTGTCGGTAGTTTGAAAACTAGATTTGCCTGTAGTTTGAAAATAGTAACTGAGACTGCTTTAAATAGTTCTTAACGTTAATACATTATAGTTTGAAAAGAAAGTAATTGGTACTGCTTTGGAATTTTTTTACATTAATATATTAAATCATCTTCCAACAGAGAAAATGAAATAACAACCATGATTGGTTCTTATTTATTTGATAATAAACGCACTTTTATTTGGTGGATTAGTTGAGAAAGTGTCATTGTTAAATGAATTTTATTATTAAAAAATTAATTTTAATGAGATTAATATGTATTTTGTATTTTCTGAGTCAAGACAATTGTTGGGTGATTTTATTGTGCTAAAAGAAACAAAAGTGACTTTATTAGGATATCTCATAAATTGAGTGACCATTTAAGGAATTAACTCGAATTGGAATGTCTAAGCCAAAAATAATTATTTTTCTATGTGATGACCCAAAAGGTCATCTCGAGTTTAGAATCCAATTTGGGGTTACGAGGCCTTCAAGACCTCATTTTCTTCATCCTCGATTTGCGTGCACAGTCCGGGCGCGCTTCCGAAAAGCCTTTATGTGATAATTTGAGAAAATGCTAAATGTTTGCCTTTAAAATTGAATTAAGTTGACTTCAGACAACGTTTTGGGTAAATGGGCCCTGGCCTGTGATTTGACAGTCCCGGAGGATCCGTAGAAAAATATGAAACTTGGGTGTATGCTCGGAATTGAATTCTGAGGTCCCTAACAGAAGAAATAAATTTTTGAAGAAAATTGTTTAACTGAAAATATAAGGGTTTTTGGGAAATTGAACGATGCTTGATTTCGATGTTATCGGGCCCGTATTTTAGTTCTGGAGCGCGGTACAGATTTAATATGGTATTTAAATTATGTTTGTAAGATTTGGTAAGTAACGTAGTTTATATGACGTTATTCAGACCCTCGATTGTGAAAATAGAAACTTTAAGAGTTCTTGAGATTTTTCCTTCATTTTGATGCTAAATTCGTAGTTCTATTGTCACGACCCCAAATACCGGCCGTGATGGCGCCTATCACAGTATTAGGCAAGCCGTCAAACCCACCATCGCAACCCAATTACCAATATATTTAAGCCAATTTTCTAACATAAGTTTTAAATGCAGAATTCATTATAAGTATTAAAATGAGAGAATTATGCGGAAATGTCAGTATAGTAAACACTGCACAGCCCCAACAATCTGGTGTCACGAGTCTAGAGCCTCTAATACATAACTTAACACCTAGTACATCAAGTCTAGGAAATGTGAAAATAAACTGGATAGAGAGGAGAAGACAGAGCTGCGGATGCCATGCAGCTACCTCGTAATCTCCGGCGAACACTGGATTAGAAGAAAGCCCTCACTCTGCACCTCGGGCACCTGGATCTACACACAAGGTGCAGGAAGTAACGTGAGTACGCCAACTCAGTAAGTAACTAAAGTAAATAAGGACTGAAAGTAGTGACAAGCAATTAAAAACATTAAACTAAAAATAGCAACAGAGTAATAACTCAACTTTACTGTTTAATATCAGTTTCGTCATAAAATCCACACTTTCAGTTTAAAACATGAAATCATAAGCTTGGTAGTATTTTCAATAGCGGCTTAGTTTGAAAGAAGAGTGAAGCAGTGAAAACGGGATAACAAGGCCCCTCGAGCAAGGAATCACTCAGACTATGGCCCATCGGGCAGCCTCTCATCCACTCATGACTCAACTCTCGTCACACAATACTCACTCTCAACACTCGGCTAATTTATAACCTCATAATATTAGAATCATAGTAACCGTTGTGGAGTGCAGTCCGATCCCTATATTTATAGTTGACTACGCTCACTGGGGGTGCACAGACTCCGGAAGGGCTCCTACAGCCCAAGCGTCGTATCGCTACGGCATGCAGCCTGATGTAATATATATGTCACTGCACCGTGCAACCTGATCCATATAAGTATTGTTGCGGCGTGCAGCCTGCTCCTATATATATATATATAAATAATTATCCTCACAATTAGGTTCTCAACCTCTCTCAGTCATTAACCTCACAGTCTCTCGGGCATAACAATGGAATTTAGGGAACTCAGTCGACACTGCCCTCACAATATGAGTAGAATGATAAAACCAGTTTTAAACATTTGACAGGTAAAAACATGTCAGATGCTATGTTTTAACAAGTAAAGTGAGGAAAACAGTCAAAGTGCCCTTAAGGGTTTTATACGGATCGGCACAAGGTCCCAAACATGGCATACACCCCATAATACAGTATAATCGAGTGAAAGATAGAGTAATATAGATTTCCAAATCAATTACGCGGTTTAATAGTCGCTACGGGATGGACCAAGTCACAATCCCTACCGGTGCACGCCCACACGCTCGTCACCTAGCATGTGTGTCACACATTTATCAAATCAAGTCAAATATCGGGATTTGTACCCTCAGTTCCAGATTTACAATAGTTACTTACCTCAAACCGATGAAAATACTACTCCGTGACACCTTTGCCTTTCGAATCGGCCTCCACTCACGTCGAATGTATCCAAAATCAGAACGAATACGTTACAATATGTCAAGGAAACAAAGCCCAAGCGAAAACAATCGAAAAATACTAAGAATCCCGAAATTAGAAAAACTCGAGCCCTGGGCCCACTTCTCGAAGCTCAGAAATTTTCACATCATTAGATTCCTCATCTCCCTCACAAGTTCATACATATAAAGAACACCAAAATCGGGGTTCAAATGACCCCTCAAATCCTCCATTAAGGGACTATTAAACTCAATCCCTAATTCTCCATTTTTAGTACTTTAATCCCATTAGTTACAACCTTAATTCATGAAATTCTACCATGTAAATGTGTTTTAACTCCAGAATCCTTACCTCAATGAAGTCTCCTTGATTTCTCTCTTCAAATTGCCCAAAGCTCCCAATTCCGAGTTCAAAAATGGTTAAACCTTCTGCCCAGGCCTAACCGCATCTGCGGTCCAAAATTCGCTTATACGGTACCGCATATGCTGTCAAATCCTTCGCTTCTGTGGAACTCACTAAACGGCCACGTACCACATCTATGGTCACCTCGCCGCATCTGCGATTCTGTAAGTCTGGTCCCTATACCGCATCTGCGGCTCCTAGCTGTACTCCTCAAAAATGCATCTGCGCCATCCCTTTCGCAAGTGCGACACCGCACCTGCAGTCCCCAAACCGCATGTGCAAAATACCAGAAGCGGCAACTTTCAGGAGCTGCAAGAACCTTCCAACTTCTCTGTTAACCACCCGAAATCATCCCGAGGCCCCCCGGGACCTCAACCAAAAGCACAAACATAACCCAATACCTTATTAAAATTAATTCCAATCATCAAAACACCTCAAACAACATCAAATCTAATCGAATTCAAGCTTAAGTTTCAAAAATCTTCCTAAATACTGTTTTGATAAAAAATCCAACCAAACCACGTCCGAATGACCAGAAATATTACACACACATCTCAAATAAATCAACGAAGCTAATGCAACTCTCGAAATCCCATTCCGACCCCTATATCAAAATCTCGCCTATCAATTAGAAATCACCAAAATATCAGCTTCGCCAATTCAAGCCTAATTCTACTCCGAACCTCCAAAACCTATTCTGATCACACTCCTAAGTCATAAATCACCTCCCAGAGCTAACCGAACCATCAGAACTCATATCTGATCCCTCTAACACATAAGTCAACATATGGTTGACCTTTCCAACTTAAACTCACTCTAAAGAGACTAAGTGTCTCAAACCTTACCAAAATCATTCCGAATTCGATCCGACCAACCCGATACCACAAAACACGGATAACGAATCATAAAGAAGTAGAAATAGGGGAAAATGAAGCGGTAACTCATGAGATGACTGGCCGGGTCGTCACATCCTCCCCAACTTAAACAAACTTTTGTCCGCAAACGAATCGAGAAACATACCTGAACCCTCAAATAGGTGAGGATATCTGCTTTGCATATCCCGCTCGGTCTCCCTGGTAGCCTCCTCTATGGGCCAAACCTCTCCACTACACTTTCACTGAAGCTATATCCTTTGACCTCAACTTTTGAACTTGACGACCCAAAATAGCTTCTTGCTCCACATCATAGGTCAAATCATCATCCAACTGAATCGTGCTGAAATCCAAAACATGGGGCGGATCCCTAATTTACTTTCGGAGTGTAGAAACATGAAATACCGAATGCACACTCGACAATCTGGGTGGCAAAGCTAGCTCATAAGCCACCTTCCCAATCCTTCGAATTACCTCAAAAGGTCTAATGAACCGGGTACTTAATTTACCTTTCTTCCCTAATCTCATAACACCCTTCATGGGTGACACCTTCAACAGAACCTTCTGGCCAACCATGTAGGACACATCTCAAACCTTCCTGTCAGCATAACTTTTTTACCTCAATTGCACTGTACGAAGCCTTTCCTGAATCACCTTCACCTTCACCAAAGCATCCTGTACCAAATTAGTCCTTAATAGCCCAGCCTCACCGGGATCGAACCAACCAACTGAAGATCTACACCACCTCCCACACAAAGCCTCACATGGATCCATTCGAATACTCGACTATTAGCTGTTGTTATAGGCGAACTCTGCAAGCGGTAAAAACGCATCCCATGATCCTCCGAAATCAGTGACACAAGAACGCAACATGTCCTCCAATATCTGAATAGTTTGCTTGGACTGCCCGTCTGTCTTAGGATGAAAAACTATGCTTAACTCCACCTGAGTGCCTAACTCTCTCTGCACGGCTCTCTAAAACTGCGATGTAAACTGAGTACCTCTATCTAAAATGATGGAAACCGGAACACTATGCAAACGAACAATCTTCCGGATATAAATCCCTGTCAACCGCTCAGATGAATAGGTAGTACACACAAGAATTAAGTGTGTGCACTTGGTTAGCCGATCCACAATCACCCAAATAGTATCGGACTCTTCAAAGTCCTCATAAGTCCAACAACAAAGTCCATAGTGATCATCTCCCACTTCCACTCAGAAATAACCATCTGCTAAAGCAAACCACCCGGTCTCTACCTGCTGACAATTGAGACACCGAGCTACAAATCTCACAATATCTTTCTTCATTCTTGTCCACCAGTATTTCTGCCTCAAATCCTGATACATCTTCGCGGCACCTGGATGAATGGAAGAGCACGAGCTTTGGGCCTCCTCCAGAAGCAACCTACGAATCCATCCACTTTGAGCACACAAATCTAGCCCTGGATCCTCAACACCCCATCATCACCAATTGGTCACGTCTCTAGCATCATCATACTGAACTATGTCTCTAAGGACTATAGAGTGTGGATCATCATATTGGCGCTCTCTAATGCGGTCATATAAGTAACACCGAGAAACCACACAAGCCAATACCCGACTAGGCTCCGAAATATCCAACCTCACAAATTGATTGGCCAAGGCCTCAATATCAATAGCAAGAGGTCTCTCCACAACTGGGACATATGCCAAACTCCCCATACTCACTGCCTTTCAGCTCAAAACATCGTCCTCCGCATTGGCCTTTCACGAGTGGTACAATATAGTGATATATTACTCCTTAAGCAACTCCAACCATCTCCACTGCCTCAAAGTAAGATCCTTTGGCTTGAACAAATGCTGAAGACTACGGTGCTGGAGATGGGGACTGAAGGTAACCCCTGGGACTGAAGGGAACCCCTGGCACCAGAATGACCAGTAGAAGGACATGGCATAGAAGAACATTGCGCTGATGGAGCATGAGACGAACTCTGGGATGGGAGGGCACTGATTGATGAGTGTCGTTGATGATAAATGTGGGAACCATGCCCCAATGATGCCCCATGATACCCTGGGCGAGCTAAATGAGCCTGCCTGAAAAGAACGACCTCCGCCCTGCGGGAATTGACCCCTCGAGGGAGCATTGCTAAAGCTACCAGATCCCCGAGGCCTCTTGGCCTCCCTCTCCTCTCGCTCCTAGCGGCGAACCGACTCAATTTCATGGGCAATGTCAACAACCTCCTAGAAAGTAGCACCTGTCACTCTTTCCCTAGTCATGAGAATCCGAAGCTGATATGTGAGGCCATCAACAAACCTCACGATCCTCTATCGCTCTGTGGGAACCAACCAAACCACATAACGGGCTAACTCGGAGAACCTCATCTCATACTGTATCAAAGTCATCTCTCCCTAATGCAACCACTCAAACTGCTTGCGCAACTCCTCTTGGCGA
The DNA here is from genome assembly GCA_026770625.1 of Nicotiana glauca. NCBI lineage: Eukaryota > Viridiplantae > Streptophyta > Magnoliopsida > Solanales > Solanaceae > Nicotiana > Nicotiana glauca. The sequence goes on from MU773163.1 coordinate 67,142, forward strand.
GACTGCGGCACATACTTCTCCAGAAAGAGAATGGAGAACTGCTGTCAGGTAAGGGGCACTGCACCAATAGGCCTACGCCTCACATACACCTCCCACCAAGTGAAGGCAGCCACAAAAAACTGAAAGGTAGTAAATGTCACACCACTGGTCTCAAGAATTCCCATTGTACGAAGCATCCTCTAGCACTTATCCAAGAAACCCTGTGCATCCTCGCCCTTTACACCGCTGAATGTTGGAGGCTGGAGTCCACCAAACCTCTCAAGGCAACGCTGCTCGTCGTCTGGTATAACTGGTACCACAAACTCCTGAGCTGGTGCAACCCGCTGGGCTGGAGGCACCCCTGGCGTCTAGAATCCTTACACAACCTGCTCAGGTGTGCCAGCAACGGGAGTATGGATGCCTCACCCTGGCTAAGAAGTAGCTGCGGCTGTAGTAACTTGAACTGCCTGAGCCATCCCAGTGCACACCAATAGGATCTGAGCCAAAGCCTCCTAAAGACACGGAATCATAATAGGCACCGCTGGTGCTGCTTTAGCATCCCCAACTGGGACCTGATCTTGAACTGGGGTAACAAGTGGATCTGCAGGTACTACCCTCACTGCTCTTCCCCTACTACGGCCTCGACCGTGACCTCAGCCTCTGGTGGCCCCCGCTGGTGGTACTGGCGGTCGTCTGTCATGCCTGGTAGCACGTTTCCTCACCACCTGTAAGAGAATGGAATAACAAAAGTTTAGTACTCAGATCAACATATTCGCACGATAAGAATTTCAAGAATATGAAGTTTTTCCTAAAGGTTCTATATCCTCTCGAGGATAAATACAGACATCTCCGTACCGATCCGCGAGACTCTACTAAATCAGCTCATGACCCGCGAGACCTACGTAACCTAGGCGCTGATACCAACTTGTCACGACCCCAAATACCGGTCGTGATGGAGCCTATCACAGTACTAGGCAAGCCGTCAAACCCATCATTGCAACCCATTTACCATTATCTTTAAGCCATTTTTCTAACATAAATTTTAAATGCGGAATTCATTTTAAGTATTAAAATGACAGAAATATGCAGAAATGTCAATATAGCAAACACTACACAGCCCCAACAATCTGGTGCCACGAGTCTGGATCCTCAAATACATAACTAAACACCTAGTACATCAAGTCTAGGAAATTTGAAAACAAACTGGATAGAGAGGAGAAGACAGGGCTGCGGACGCCATGCAGCTACCTCGTAATCTACGGCGAACACTGGACCAGAAGAAAGCCCTCACTCTGCACCTCGGGCACTTGGATCTGCACACAAAGTGCAGGGACTAACGTGAGTACGCCAACTCAATAAGTAACTAAAGTAAATAAGGACTGAAAGTAGTAATGAGCATTTAAAAACATATAACTTAAAGAATCAACAACGTAATAACTCAACTTTACCATTTAACATAAGTTTCGTCATAAAATCCACACTTTCAATTTAAAACATGAAATCATAAGCTTAGCAGTATTTTTTCAATAGAGGCTTAGTTTGAAAGAAGAGTGAAACAGTGAAAACAACATAACAAGGCCCAAGCAAAAACAATCGAAAAATACCAAAAATCCCAAAATTAGCAAAACCTGATCCCCTGGCCCACTTCTCAAAACTCAGAAATTTTTACATCCTTAGATTTCTCATCTCCCCACGAGTTCATACATATAAAGAGCACTAAAATCGGGGTTCAAATGACCCATCAAATCCTCCATTAAAGGCCTCTTAAACTCAAGCCCTAATCCTCCATTTTTAGTCCTTTAATCCCATTATGTATAGCATTAATTCATGAAATTCTACCATGGAAATGTGTTTTAATGTCCAGAATCCTTACCTCAACGAAGTATCCTTGATTTCTCTCTTCAAAATCGCCTAAAGCTGCCAATTCCGAGTTCAAAACTGGTTAATCCCTTCAAAAATTGCGAAGGAAGAAATATATACCTTCTGCCCAGGCCTAATCGCATCTGCGGTCCAAAATCCACTTCTGCAGTACCGCATATGCGGTCAAATCCTCCACTTCTGCGAAACTTACTAAATGGCCACGTATTGCATCTACAGTCACCTCGTCGCATATGCGACTCCACATATGTGGTCCCTATACTGCATCTGTGTCTCCTGGATCTAATCCTCTAAACCGCATCTGTGCCTTCCCTTTCGCACGTGCGACACCGCATATGCGGTCCCCAAACCGCAGGTGAAAAATACCAGAAGCAGCAACCTTCAGCAGCTGCAATAACCTTCCAACTTCTCTGTTAACCACCCGAAATCATCCCGATGCCCCCCAGGACCTTAACCAAAAGCACAAACATAACCCTATACCTTATTCAAACTAATTCCAATCATTAAAACACCTCAAACAACAACAAATCTCATCGAATTCAAGCTTAAGTTTAAAAAAACTTCTGAAATACTCTTTTGATAAAAAAACCCAACCAAACCACGTCCGAATGACCTAGAATTTTACACACACATCCCAAATGACTCAACAAAGCTACTGCAACTCTAAGAATCGCATTCCAACCCCTATATCAAAATCTCACCTATCAACCGGAAATAGCCAAAATATCAACTTCGCCAATTCAATCCTAATTCTTCTCTGAACCTCAAAAACCTATTCCGATCACGCTCCTAAGTCATAAATCACCTCCTAGAGCTAACTGAACCATCAGAACTCATATCCGAGCCCTCTAACACATAAGTCAACATCCGGTTGACCTTTTCAACTTAAACTCACTCTAAAGAGACTAAGTGTCTCAAACCTTACCAAAACCATTTTTGATTCGATTTGACCAAACCGATACCACAAAAAATGGATAACAAATCATAAAGAATTAGACATAGGGGAAAATAGAGCGGTAACTCATGAGATGACTGGCCGGGTCATCACATCTGGGTGTTATTTTAGCGATTTGATCGCGCGAGCAAGTCCGTATGATGTTTTAAAACTTGTATGCACATTTGATTTGGAACCTCGAGGGCTCAGGTGAGTTTCAAATAGGCTTCAGGGTGTTTTAGACTTAGAGATTTCTATTGTTCTGTTGTGGCAGGTGCACAGATATTTCCTTTTTCGCATTCACAAGGAACTCTCGTGAACACGAAGAGTAAAATTGTCTGAAAGAAAATTCTTTCTACTCGAACGTGAGGCACAGGTCGCGAAAGCGGAGCGTTGGGGGTGTTACCGTTCACGAACACGACCTGGCTATCGCGAACGCGAAGGCTATTTTGGCAGGGACCTAGGGGAGGGGTGAGATACTCTACACAAATGCGGCCAACGACTCGCAAATGTGATGGTTGGGGGGGTGAACCTTCGCGAACGCGTATTGTACCTCGTGAACGCGTACTGTACCTCGCGAACGCAAGGCACAGGTCACGAAGTGGAGCATTGGGGGTGTTACCCTTCACGAATGCAACCTGGCTATCACGAATGCGAAGGCCATTTTGGCAGGGACCTGGGGGAGGGGTGAGATACTCTACACGAATGCGGCCAATGGCTCGCAAACGTGAAGGTTGGGGGGGTGAACTTTCGCGAACACATATTCTACCTTGCCAACGTGAAGGCTCTTCTGGCCAATGATTCGCGAATGCGACAGGCTTCTCGCGAACGCGAAAAAGACCTGTCTAGCTATTTTAAAATAGAACCTAGGTCAGGATTAGACCAAAATTTCATATTTTCTTACATAGAAACCTACCTTGGGCAATTTTTGAATAGGGATTTCAACACCAAATCATAGGTTTGTGTTTTTAAACTCATATCTTTCATTTTACATCAACACCTATTAGATTTCTAGGCATAAATCTTGTTCTTTCATGGTAGAATTAGGGATTTTAGGAAGAATTGGGGATTTTACAAAATTGGGAATTTTGACCTCGATTTGGGGGCGGATTCCGAAACTAATTACATATTTGGGCTCGTGGGTGAATGAGTTTTGGTCCGAACCGCGAGTTTTGACCAAACAGGCCTGAGGTCGATTTTTGACTTTTTAGGAAAATGTTAGAAAACCTATAATTATGTATTGGAATTGATTTATTTAGCAAGCATTGGTGTTATAAAGTTAAATATGACTAGATACAAGTGAATAGGAGGTGAAATCTAGAGGGAAAACAATATTTGAAGCTTGATTTTGACCGTGGAATCGAGGAAATTGTTTGGTCTAACCTTAGCTTGAGGGAATAGGAGTTGTTGTCTTATTTGCTATGTGTTAGTGTCGAGTACGATGTATAGGTGTGATGAGGAGTATCTATACATTGGTGCCGAGCATACAAATGAGTCTTAAACTATGGTTGTTATGATTCTTATTATGTACTATTCAATCTTAAATTGATGATTATCCATGATGAACAAGACTTATGGAATTTTCTTGATAATTGACCATTGTTGAGTATTAGTTCAAGTTGAGATTTACTTTGTGAAGTTAACTGTTGGAACGAGATTGTTTCTAGCTGATTCCCTTGCCGGGATGTTATTGTTTCTACTATTTGGGTGAGGAAAGAGTGATAAAGCACGAAGGGTAATGTCGTGCACATTCATACTTATGCATATGGTGAGGAAGAGTGATAAAGCACGAAGGGTGATGATGTGCAGATCTACATTTATATTGATGCATATGGTGAGAAAGCGAGATAAAGCATGAAGGGCGATGTCATGCACATTTCTATTATTCATTTGGTGTGGAAGAGTGATAAAGCACGAAAGCTGATGCCGTGCATTTTCTATTTGCTGTGTTCATTTGCTATTATTGGTTCAATTGTTTTAACTGTTTAAATTCCTTTACTACTGTAATTCTTTATGTTGAAACCCCCATAGCATGTTGCCCCTTCTCATACATTTCTGCTTAGTTTTTATTACTTGTTACTCTGTTATTATACTGATTAACTGCACATGTTTATGATATTTGTCGTGTCCTAAACTTGTCACTACTTCGCCGAGGTTAGGCTCGACACTTATCAGTACATGGGGTCGGTTAAACTAATACTGCACTGTGTACTTTCTAGGCAAATCTCAATGCTGGGTCATGTGAGTAGAGTTGGGTGGCTGCCTTCAGTACAGTGGAGACCCGAGGTAGTCCTGCAGGCGTCCGCAGGCCTTGGCATCCCCTACTATCCTGTTTCTTTTTTGTTTTAACTATTTCCGAGACAGATGTGTATTGCTTTGTTCAGACCATTGTTTGTAGTATTCGTAGACTGTCCGTGAGTAGTGACACTAGTTCTGGGTGGAGTTTTATTACGATATCATTATGTGTATTGAGATAATTTGTTAAACTATGTTCTTCCACATTTATTCTACTGATTTAATTTTTGTTAACTTATAAATTGTTAAAATATAAAGGAAAAAGGTAAATTAATCAGTAACATTGGCTTGCCTAGCGGGTACAATATTAGGCACCATCATGGTCCCGACGGTGAAAAATTCGGATTGTGACATTCTAGAACATTGATTATGCATTGGACTTGTTCTTGATTTATGCCCTCACTTTATCAATCTTCCCTGGTATCCTGTATAAAACAATCGGTAACCACAAATTAGGCTCATGTTAAGTATGCTTACCTTTTTCTCCGCAGAGTATATTATGCCATGCATGAAATGTGGATAGTGTATTTTTTTGGATAAACAACTTTCTCTATCTAGAAATGCGGTTTTATCTCAATTTCTACTAAAATGGCAAGAAAATCAAATACGGGAGGGCGATGGCCACATAATCAGAGTGTATCAATAAATCAAGTGGGGTAAATAGGAATAACCTAATCAATCGACGCAAAGAAGAATAGAAATTTGAATGTTATTCAAGGAACTGTTCCATTAGGGTTGAACGGGGCATCAGCTTCATCAACTGCGATTCAAACCCCAATGGTGAATAATAAGCAAGGCAGTAGCTCAAAGACTCATTCGACAGCACAATGGGCGGATATGGCAGAAGAGGAAGAAGTAGAGAATAGAACAAGAGGGGCGACACACAACACGAACCCTAGAACCAATTCATGGAGCAAAGTAGTTGAGAACATACCAAATTCAGAGAGCATTGACTTGAGTATCGAGGAACAAAGCAGGAATAAAATGAAAATAACAATGAAAGATATAAAAAGGGAAATAGAATTCTGGAATTCAGCAGTGATATGTTACATACTGGGATCAAACCCACCTCAAAAAGTGGTAGAAGGATGATTCAAGAGAATTTGAGGATAATTGGTTATCGATAAGATAACGCAGGTGAATCGATGAGTCTTCCTAGTCAGTTTTCACAGTGTTGAATCCAAAATTAAAGTTATGAAAGATAGAGTTCAAATGTTCGCTAAAAAGTCAGTGGTAGTTAATCCTTGGAAGCCCGTCACGATCCAAAACCAAACTGGCGTGATGAGGCCTATCGTGGAACTTGGAAAGCTAACTACTTAACCACTTTAACACAACAAAAGCTTTGAAAAATACAGAAGCAGTTAATATTTAAGGAAAGCCTTTTGGTTAAAATTCACAACTCAATACAAAATCTCTCCCAAAACCAGAGCGTCACCGAGTACATGAGTATCTATACAAGGATATAATCCAATACAACGTCTAGATAATAATAGCTGAAACATAAATGAAGACAAGGAATGAGAGTCAAGGTCTGCGAACGCCATGCAGCTACCTAGATAATCTCCGAAGATCCTGAATCCACAACTCAGCGACTGCCGTGACTGTAAGCACCTGGATCTGCACACAATATGCAGGGTGAAGTATGCGTACAACCAACTTAATAAGTAAAAAATCTAATCTTTGGACTGAAAGTAGTGACGAACTCACCTGGTATAGTTCAATATAGAAACAACAGCTAGTTAACGGATCAAAAAAGAAATTTTGAAGAAGGCTGAAGGAGTTGGTATCTAGTATTTCCGCTTCTGCAGAAATGGGGTCGCAGAAGAAGCCCTGTAGAAGGGAGGAAGAAACCGCAGAAGCCGTCGAGCATGAGGACAGCCAGGACCGTAGAAGCGGCCCATGATCCGCTGATGCGGAACCGCAGAAGCGGTTGGTTGACCGCAGAAGCAAAATATGGGCTGGAGCCCTAGTCCGCAGAAGCGGAGTTGGGTCCGCAAAAGCGGGATCGCGTAAGCGGAAAAAAGTTCCACAGGTGCGAAAAGGGCCGGAGGTAGAGAGTTGTTTTAAAAATCGGATTTTGGGTCACTTCTCTCATATTTTCATGGCTTGGGCAATTTTTGAGGAGCTCCAAGAGAGGGTTTTCATCATCAGTGATAAGGTATATTATCCCCACCTATTATGAGTTAAATACATTGATTAAGTATGGATTTTTAGCATGTAAATGTGTAGAAAATTGAGGGTTAGAGAAAAACCTAGAAAATTTGTGTTCTTGGATTTTGACCATGATTTTGACCATGATTTTGAGTATGGAATTAAGAGAAAATCATATATTTGAGTTTGTGAGTTTATGGGTAAACATTTTCTTTGAGAAATTTTGAATTCCGGGCACATGGGCACGTGGGCCCGAGGGCATTTTTGTCAACTTTTTGTTCGGGGTAAGGACTTGTTATAAATTGGGTTGTAAAGTATAATTGAGCATGCATTAATGGATTTATATGATTGTTGGCTAGTTTTGGAGCATTGTGCATTGGTGAAAGTCTTTGGAAGAATGTATAATGCGGGTTGTGGATCTTCGGAGCGAGGTGAGTCTCCTTTCTAATCTTGTGAGGGGGAATTTACCCCATAGGTGAGTTAAACTGGTTAGGTGCTCCTATTTATGGGGGATACGTATGCACGAGGTGACGAGAGTCCGTACGTAGCTACTATTATGCTATTGTCTGGGTAGTCTAGGACCCAAAAGCAGGTTATATTTGAATTAATTGTGAACCCATTGATGGTTTGAATTGCTTAGATCACATTAAATTAATAAATGGATTTCTAAAAAGACTTAAGCTTCGTTTTCTCAAATTATTAAAGAGAATTGGACTTTCTTGGATAATTTCTCCATGTTGACTTCTTGACTGATTGTCTGTCTATGTGTGTTTAGTTTGGAACGGGCCGAACGCCTCGGTAGATTTTTGGATTATATTTAAAGAGAAACTCTGGAAATTTTCCTATGAAAGAATTACGTGTTTACTTGTTTCCTCTATCTGGATTAGAATCATGTTTATAAAATAAATCCTCTATTTGATATATACATATCAAGGATGAATCATTATTGGACCATTAGAGAGTGTCAAAGTTGACCATCTCGTCTTTACCCCTTCGGGATTAGGCGGGATACTCACTGAGTACACGTTGATTACGTACTCATACTACACTTCTGTGGATTTTTGTTGCATAGGTATATACACCTCTAGCAGCCTGCTGAGTGTAGCAGCATGGATGACTTTGGGACTAGGTGAGCTGTATTGTTCGAGACGACCCATAGCTAGTATAGTTCCCTTCAGCATTTTTTTTATTTATTCCATGTCCACTGTATTTCGGACAGAGGTTGTATTTTATTCTTTCCTTATCGATAGTTGCTCGTGCACTTGTGACACCGGATTCAGGGGATGTATTTGGAAACCATAAAAGTTGTTTAAATATTTTATTTACTTATTCGGAAGAAATTACTGAGTCTTGTTTAAATCATATAAAAGAAATGTTTTCAAAATTATTATAACGAGAATTTAATTAAGTATTTGAGTTGGCTGGCCTGACGACGGTGTCCGGCGCTACCACGACCCTTAATGGATTTTGGGTCATGATAACATGGTATCAGAGCACTAGGTTCCCATCGGTCTCACGAGTCATGAGCAAGTCTAGTAGAGTCTCGCGGATCGGTATGGAGACGTCTGTACTTATCCTCGGGAGGCTACGGGGCTATTAGGAGTACTTCCCTTCTTGATTTCCTTTTCATGCGGTTCGATTCCTTTGAGGCTTGTGCCTTTGATTTCTTCCTACTCAATCTTACGTGAGCGCTTGTTATAAATCGAAAGTTGAAGAATTGAAAGGGCACTACAAATGTGGTGCGGGATGATTTTTCCCGGTATAGTTGATTGGACTATGGTAGTCGCATTATGGAGGGATATTCTATTGTTTTAGTTCAGTAACAGAACTTCTAAGAGTCCTGAGGTTAGGCACCGGTTGCCATGATGCTTATGAGCAATTATTCCGCAGTGTTTTTGTGATGGCAAGACGTTTGCATACGTGTTGGGGCAGTGAATTAATTGAAGGGAGGTTTACTCAGCGTGTAATCAAGGGATTCAGCATTTTATTCCTGGCAAGGGAAAGGCAGTCGGACTAAGAATTGTCAGGTGTGGGCTGGTGGAAGTAATGAGGCTTGTTATTTGCAAGTGTGGTTGAGTTTTCTTTTATGAGAGGGTGTCGTGGTCCTAATCGAACCTACTAAGTTTGTCGGTGTTATAATCTGCTACAATCCGCCTTTATGGTAGGATATTGTGAAATAATATTGGAGGTACAAATGTTAGATATCTCATGATGCGGTGGTTTAAGATCGAATTAGAATTTCTAATGTTGATGGCTCGATAAAAATGACCTTTGGAAAGGTTTAAAGTTAGCAGCAATGGTGGATTCAAGTTCCACGAAGATAGATTTCATTTAAGGCAACAATTGAGCAGTAAAGTATGAGGAAGGACATGTGGGAAGTGTCAGGTGGTGTTTAAAACTTCTAGAAGGCCAAGTATGAGGAGCAAGGTCGAGTGGTTAATTAAAGATATGAGTTTCGCCAAAGTGGGAGAGTGGCGAGGGTTGTATATGGGCTTGATAGTAGGATGACTACGTGCCTTAAAGAGAGTTTGGATCAGATTGAGGATTTTAATGATTGGTGATTGAAGCCTGCGGGTATGATGTGAAGTATGGGCTAGTATGCGGCAAAAGATTGATGTGGCGGAAAGGAGCTGCTTGAAATAGAGGAGGGTGCAGCATAACCCTGAAATTGGAATGATATTACCGCACATTTAACTGATGTCCGCAAGGAGCGAATGGACTTGCGCAGCTGGAAGGTGAGCTCGGACTCAGGATGGGCTATTGGTGTCATAGTGAATGTACCCCGTGCAGCGGCATGGGAAGATGTCGGGAGGTGATTCCCCTAGGTGGATTATTCCCCGTGAGCAGATTAGCAGTCGCGTGCTTGGCGAAGCTTCTGCAAGAAATTATATTGGTTGTTCAACAAAAGAGGTCGGTCTTGCGAATGTGGATGATGTCTCAGAATATGAAAGATGGGGATGTACAGGAAGATCCCGATAGATTTTGATAATTGGTGGCGCGAGGTTAATCCAATAAGAGGTAAAAAGGTCGGGCGAACTCGAGAATGGTGAAATGACGGCTTCAAGCTAAGTGGGAGAGTCCCACTGCTTATAATTAGGATGTATGATTAACTACTTGCATGATTTCTTGTTCTTAGCATATTGATGGATTAATTCAACTACGAGAAAAGACCATAAGTAGTAAATTAAGCGGAGGAATTATTAAGGATGTGCTATGGTTAGCCTTATGGGCTCATGTTCGAACTCAGGAAAAGATTCAGAATTTATGCCATGTATAGAAGCAGGTTTAAATAGGAGTGGTTCTGCCAGGTGCTTCGTTGAGAGAGTATTAATGTGCTAGAAGATTCATGGAGTTGATTATATTCGGGATCAAGTCAAACCGGGTGGCTCTCAGTAACGGTCCTAGTGAACTCAAGAGGTAAAGTGTGGTGCCTAATGATGTTGAGCTTGTAGGTACAATTAAGAATCAAGCTTTGTAGCAGTTTATGAGAAGAGACACAGAATGTTCCGGGATGTTTGGCTTGTGGTGTAGCATTTGGGTGTCATGAAATAGTTCGTGGGAATTGAGACAGTCTGGTCACATGATTCAAGGTCACTCGGGGCGAGTGTAGATGGAGTATGTCATGTGTTGAATGGAGTTAGTCTTATTTTTAAGGCAAGCAAGGAGGAATTGGAAGAAGGTAAATTGATTAGCCATAGTTGAATTGGCATATTGGGGCCAGTGATCAGTTCGGTCCGCGAGATCAAGTTATGTGTATGATTTATGGCGGTACATGTGAGGCATGTCGGCCGCCGTGATTAATGATTTATCAGGGGCATTCTTCTGTTATGGCTTGTTAAGTGGAAGCGAATTTCTGAAGGGCTATGTTGCCTTGGACCACTACTTGCAAATTTGCATATTCTAAGGTTATGAGAAATTACCTGTGTATTGCTATGATTCTCCTGAAGTGAGTTAAGTGCAAGGTTCTAATATGATGAAATGTGAAAATATTAATGAATTCGGAGTTATGATGAAAACCGTGTCCTATCGTATATTGCCACGTTGGGTATGGTGAGAGGTATCGAAATGCGAAGTGAGGATCAAAGTTGCAGTTCGGTGTTGACAAGGATGTCATGGGCTCGGATGAGCAAGGAAAGGGTTGAATGATTAAAGTAAGTTGGTATTGTATTCAGCGCCACCTGAGATCGATGTGTTGTGAAGGAGGCTTTGCATCCTGGTTAAGGATTCTGGATCGCTTTTCAGCGTTAGTGCGTCCGATGGTTTAGATGTGCGGACCCGTTATTTATTTCAGAAAATTGTGGGAGCGTGTCCCACAGGAAGATTGTATAAGTGTGACATGTAGTCAATTCATTGGGTAAAGATTTAAACAAAGTATGAGGATTGTGGTAATATCATTAATTTGAGAATTTATGCCTGGAGGGCACTTTGTATATTGGGTTATGAACTGAGAAGGTTGCTCCAGTTATGATGTTTATTCCTACGTGATATGAGGCAAAAGGTAGTTACTACGGACCTTTGAAAGTTCATTGGCCAAGTTGGTACAATCAGAAATCGGCTTGAGATCAGTGGATTGATTTATTTGTGAACAGGGCTTTATATCAGGCCTGTTGTGTTCATTTCAACGATCGTTCCCTATGGAGGAACAGTCGAGGTGTTATTTTGTCATAATATATTCCAGGTAATGATGTATTGCGCCGTATGAGTTGTGAGGCGGCTTAGTAAATTCTTATGTGTTGAGGTTCCGTGTTGCGATGATGTTATGTGAGCAGGATGGCTCTTGAGATTTAGATCTTGTATCGCACATCAGTTATGCTTGAGTTTGTAGCCTATAGAGCTATGTGTTTTCTCGGGGATGGTATTATGCACTTATCGTGCTTACGATCGAAATTTGATGTTTTTTATTATAATGAGAAGATTTAGCTCGAAGTGCAATCTCTTTATGTGAGATCTATGTGTGGATCGGGTGGCACGCCGCCATGGGTATGTTATTTAGATCGGGTTGCGCGCTGCAACAGTGTGATGTCGAGTCTGGTCCTCTATATGTTTTTTTTGTGTTTCGCTTCCTATCTTCTTAGGAATGTCTATATTAGCGCGGGGATTAGGTAATTCCTTCCAGAGTTCAATTTTCATTTCTATTATGTTCAGATTGGTGGCGTATTGGCGCATTGTGGAGTCATATGAGGCTTTTGATCGCATTCGGAGTGGCTTATTGCCTGAGCAGTTCGTACTTGGTGAGACGAGATAATGGGATTTAGGATTAGTGCAATCTGATTATATGAAGTATATTAAGGAGTGAAGATCATTATTTGGTTCAGAATGTGGTAATATTTCTTGTCAGGAGTATAGAATCGATGATTGGTTGACTCGGGAGTTGATTATGAATTTCGGCATCTCATCCGTTGTGGCGGTATTGTAATAGTTAGAGTAAGACCTATGTAGGTCATGAGGTGCAATGGGAGCGTGGGATTCGTGGAATTTCGATTAATTCAAACATAAATGTTATTGTGGTCCTATGAGTAAAGTGATGCAAAGTGTGAATTCAACAGAGTTATGCAGTCATATTTGAGTACAGCGTATAGTGATTGATACAGTGATCGTATGTTAGAAACAGGCCTGGCATAGAATTCCGGATGCTGGAATTGGGCTCTAAGGCTTATTTGCTTGAGTACAAAGGAAAATCTTCAGAATTTATCGAGCTAATATGCTCAGCTAAGTTGTACATGAGGTGCTAAACAGTGATTTCAGACTACTTCCGTATAGTTCTCAGCACGTTCGAGGACGAACGTATGTTTAAGTGGGAGAGAATTTAACGACCCGATCGGTCATTTTGAGCCCTAACGCATCGCTCAGCAGTATGAGGCCATGAGCAGCTTCATTTCTGGTATTGTGACTTGTTCGCATGGTCAGAATTTAAATTCAGGAAGATCGGAGTTAAATTTAAATGAAAATTCTCATGTGAGAAGCTTAAACTTGAAAGAATGAACTAGGATTGGATTTTTTAGTAAACGACCTCGGAATCGGGATCTGAAAGGTTCCTGCCGGTTCGTATGATGATATCGGACTTGGGCGTATGCCCGGTTCGGGTTTTGGATAACCCGAGAGTGTTTTGGCGCATATTGTGGAAGTTAGCATTTTGGAAGAAATTTCTTAAGTTTGGCTTGGAGTGCATTTCAGTGTTATCGATGTCCGTTTGGAATTTCGAGACTGTGAGTAGCTCCATATGGTGATTCTGGAGTTGGGAGCGCGATCGGAAGTGCATTCGTAGGTCTGTAGGCCATTTTGAAGCCATTTGAAAAAAAGATAGAAATTTGAAGGTTTTTGAGAAGTTTGACCGAAAGTGGACTTTTTGATATCGGGGTCGGAATCCGATTCCGGAAGTTGAAGTAGGTCCGTAATGCCAAATATGACTTGTGTGCAAAATTTGAGGTCAATCGGACATGATTTGATAGGTTTAAACATCTGAAGTAGAAGATGGAAAGTTCAAAATTCATAAAGCTTGGATTGGAGGTCGATTGATGACTTTAGCATCGTTTGATATGATTTGAGGCCTCTAGCAGGCCCGTAACGTGTTTTGAGATTGGTTGGTATGATTGGTTGGGGTTCCGGGGGCCTCGTGTGGATTTCGGTTGGTTAACAAATAAAAAAAGGAATTTTGAAGAAGGCTGAAGCAGCTAGTATCTGGTATTTCCGCTTCTGTGGAAGTGGGACCACAGAAGCGGTCCCGCAAAAGCGAGGAGGAAGCCACAGAAGCGGTCGAACATGAGGGCAGCCAGGACTGCAGAAGCAGCCCATGATCTACTGATGCGGAACCGCAAATGTGGTTGGCTGACCGCAAAAGCGAAATCTGGGCTGGAGCCCTGGTCCGCAGAAGTGGAGTTGTCTCCGCAAAAGCGGGATTGCGAAAGCGAAAAAAAGTTCCGCAGGTTTGAAAAGGGCCGGAGGAAGAGAGTTGTTTTAAAAATCGAATTTTGTGTCATTTCTCTCATATTTTCATGGATTGGGCAGTTTTTGGGGAGCTCCAAGAGAGGGTTTTCATCATCAATGATAAGGTATGTTATCCCCACATATTATGAGTTAAATACATTGATTAAGTATGGATTTTTAGCATGTAAATGGGTAGAAAATTGAGGGTTAGAGAAAAACCTAGAAAATTTGTGTTCTTGTATTTTGACCATGATTTTGAGTTTAGAATTAAGAAAAAATCATATATTTGAGTTCTGAGTTCATGGGTAAACTTTATCTTCCAGAAATTTCAGATTCCGGGCACGTGGGCCCGAGGGCATTTTTGTCAACTTTTCGTTCGGGGTTAGGAATTGTTATAAATTGGGTTGTAAAGTATAATTGAGCATGTATTAATGGATTTATATGATTGTTGGCTAGTTTTGGAGCATTGTGCGTTGGTGCAAGTCTTCGGAAGAATGTAGAATGCCGGTTGTGGATCTTCGGAGCGAGGTGAGTCTCCTTTCTAATCTTGTGAGGGGAAATTTACCCCGTAAGTGAGTTAAACTGGTTAGGTGCTCCTAATTGTGGGGGCTACGTACGCACGAGGTGACAAGAGTCTGTGCGTAGCTACTATTATGCTATTGTCCGGGTAGTCTAGGACCCAAAAGCATGTTATATTTGAATTAATTGTGAACCCATTGATGGTTTGAATTGCTTAGATCACATTAAATTAATAAATGTATTTCTAAAAAGACTTAAGCTTCATTTTCTCAAATTATTAAAGAGAATTGGCCTTTCTTGGATAATTGCCTTATGTTGACTTCTTGACAGATTATTTGTCTATGTGTGTTTAGTTTGTTCGAGACGACCCGCAGCTAGTATAGTTCCCTTCAGCATTTTTATTAGTTATTCCATGTCCACTGTATTTCGGAAAGAGGTTGTATTTTATTCTTTCCTTGTCGATAGTTGCTCGTGCACTTGTGGCACCGAGTTCTGGGGATGTACTTGGAAACCTTAAAAGTTGTTTAAATATTTTATTTATTTATTCGGAAGAAATTACTGAGTCTTGTTTAAATCGTATAAAAGAAATATTTTCAAAATTATTATAACGAGAATTTAATTATGTATTTGAGTTGGTTGGCCTGACGGCGATATCCAGCGCCACCACGACCCTTAGTGGATTTTGGGTCGTGACAGTAGAGAAAATATTCAGATATGGAAAATAGTTTTTAAATATGCTATGAGTGACCAGTTTTGATAAGAATACTAAGAGTAGGAGCAACAGTTTTGAAATCATTTTGAGGAAAGCATACTCAACAAATAACCCAATTAATTATAGAATACCCACATTCACTTAACAAACAGACTTACAAATAGAGGGGTGAAGGAGATTGGGAACATATAGGGTTGAAACCACATAAACAGGGAAACATTTGATACAACAAATGTACCGAACAACTAGGAGTCTATTGACTAAGTTAGTCATGGTAAGTGGTAGTTAAGACATAGAGAAAGAATGTAGCAGAATCATGTTGAAGGCAAAGATGTGTTGAACAGAATTGGACACAATCAGGACCAATCAAATGCACTAGAAAACTAAGTAACTAACATAGTCATACCAGTTAAAGCAAGGGGGTAAGGGAACTATGTAAACATGTTGGACAAACACAAAAAAACTAAATGAAGTCAGACATGATGATTACAAATAAGGAAATATTTATACATGCTTAATAACGGCAAACACAGAAACAAATTGAATAACTAGAGCAGGAACAAGCATAGATGTTTATACATGGAACACATAAAGTTGATTTTCAAATTTTAACTAGAGACGTACCAGTTAAAGAAGAAAAATGCAAAATGTAAAAACATGTGCAATTCCACTATCTAGCCTTGGCTTTTAACCAGCTAGACCCACAGTTAGCACAAGTTGCAAAGAAGGAAGATAGAGTTTGAATGTATGTGTGTGTATTCTGAACTGTGTGTTCGTGTCTTTAAGAGGCAGAATGAGGGTGTATATATAGCACTTTAGGGAGTAAAACAAATAAGGTAAAGAGAATCGTAGTTCAATCAATTAGAAGCAATCAAACAATTATGGAATCAATTCCAATTGAGAAATCTGGAAAATGCCCCTTTAATTGGATAGGGTAAGTTAACGGTCAGAACTGGGACTCAAATAAGGTAATAAATCAACACCATACCATATAAGAAGTCAATCAAATCCACAAACTACTAATAGCTAATTAAGGCAAGTATAATTAGTCAAAATAGAAAAACAAGTAAAAATTCCAGAAAATATTGATTTTATCAGGAAAGAATTATTCAAATTCCCTAAATAGAAATCAATTAAACAAAAGAAAATCCCAAAGAATACTAGATTTAACAGGAAAATCACTTAAATCCCGAAATAGAATCAGTTAATACGACTAGATCGCAGAAATAAACATACTAAATGAAAAATTGAAGAAATCAGTGTTACCATCAGAAACAACTAGGGTTCGAGCATACATACGAAAATTAACCAAACACGTAAAGAGATGACTAGATTAAACATTTGAAAGTAGAAAAAACTCTTGAAGAGAAGTCTGGGAAAAACCCTAATTTCAGAAAGAGTGAATAAAATCGAACCAGTTAACTAAAATAAAGGATTTCCAAAGGAAAACAACAGAAAATACTGGAACCGTTTCAGATTTACAAAGATCAGAATGGATTCAAGTAGTTGAAAAACTAGGGTTTTCAAAGTAGTAGAGATAAAGAGACTCAGTCAAAACCCATAGAATCAAACTAAAATAGGAGGAAATTTGTACTCACAAACGAGAACGGCCCTAGACAGGCCATTAAACAAGTTTCATGCAAGAACTAGGTCGAATATCCATGAAATTCTTCTAAGTATCCATGAAATCAAACAACCAGGAAGCATACACGATTGGTAATGGTTAGAGAATAATCAGAATCTCCATAGATAGGAGCTCTTCGCTGGTGACAGCGATTAGGGTTAATGGTAGACCAAGAGAGAATTGGACAGGTTAGGGAGATGATGACGACGGTCCAAGAGGAATGACGGGGTTTAGGGTTGGTTTAGAGGTTAATAAGGTAAGTTTTAATGTGGGCCGTTGATCCTTTCCACGATTTGATGGGGGTTTGGGTCGGGTAGGTGTAGATTGGGCTTAGGGTGAATTGGGCTGGTATTATAAAGGGGTTTGGGAAGGTATTAAAAGGGTTAGGTCTGAAAAGTTAGAGAAATTAAAAAGGCTATTTGTTAAATATCAAAATAATTGATAAAAATATTTTATAAAATAATTAACAGGTTATAAAATTAATTTTTATGCATAGAAATATTTTAAAACAGTTACTACATATTTAGAAAAAAATACAATGAGCTATTTTTTTTTGTAAAAATAGTGTAATAATGTACACATGGGCTATAATTGGAAAATTATTGCAATTGTAATCAAAGGGTATAAATCTAGTCATTTGTGAAATAATTTGAACCTAATATAACTATAATTAGAAATATTAAGTCATGGAATGCTATAAAGTTATATGTGATGCAATTTGTAATTATTTAAGTAAATAAAATACTAGGATAAAATTAATTTTAAAATATAGAAATTATGAAAAAATATCAATTGATGCTAATGCATAGTTTTGAAAGTATATATACTCTTTAAAAATATTATAGGGAAAAATTGAGTAAGAACACATGTGACCCTTGATTTTGGGACGGGATTGAAGGTAGTTCCTACATTCAAGATAGTAATGCTCTAAAAAACAATAACAAAGGAAAAAAGAAAGAAAAAGTCTTGATAAATAAATGGGAGGTATTATGATACAATAATGGTGATTATGCTTTTTGTCATAAATATGCATGCTAGCTTTTGGTTTAAAATGATGCACATACCCCTATTCTTTGAACTTATAAGTTGATAGGAATTATTAATGGATATCGAGAGTTAGTCCTGCTTGTTAGATTTGCTCCTTCAATTTCTCAATTATATTTTACTTGAACCATTTGTTCCATTTGAATGAGGTTATATTGTCCAAGTACCAACGTATGTAATCCTCTTATGGTGTTTTAAATTTCTATATATTAATTTAAATGAAAGATTATCTACAATATATTAAAAGCAAGAACCCCTTTAGCTAAAAGTCAAATTACAAAATTATTCTTATTTTAATAACTTGATACGAAATTACCCTTCACTTAATTTTTTTTTTTAGAAAAAAACAAATAGAAAAACCTACACATATTTGCCTATCTCTGCAATTGTACCTTTCGCTGACAAATGCCTTTTCCAAATGACTTCATCTAAATTTTGCTCTCTCAAAAAATCATAACCCTAGTTTCTCTTAATCTTTGGTCTTTATTATTAAAGCAATATGTGTGGAACCTAACTCTACTCCACCAACTTCTTATCTTTTCGCTTAGTGTTTTCCTACTCAAATTTTCCTAATCTCCTTCTTTATCAGATATTTGGCACTATTACTATTCCATCTTCCCATACCTAAATCCTAGCAAAGTCAAGTTATAAGCTCTTGGTTTTGTTGTTTTGTTGATTACCTTAATTAGTTTCTGAGTTGTTGTTTATAATAATTCAACTGAGATATATTCTCTGAAATGATTAGAATTTGAGATGACTAGCATATAAATAAAGGATAACTGTCAAATTATCTAAATGGGTACTTAAATGTCATTTTAAATAACTGAAATACTCTATTTTCCTACTAAAAACTCTTAATTAGCAAATCGTCATTCAGTAAAAGTCACAACCCTTGGAGAAAAGAAAAGGCCTAACTAATGAACATGCACTGACGTCTTTGTCAGCATTATGCTTTCGCAAGTTTGGAATTCTCAAGTGTGTATATGGTCGAGATCTAATGCCTTCGATCTTATGCTTGAGAGGTCGTCCGAAGTCCGAGTCCGGGTAAGACCAAGTTCGAGCTCGAAGGAACAGACCCGAGTTCAAGGGTAGAGCATGATGCATACCGAAGTCAAGTATGCTTGATCTCAAAATAGTACCGTTATAGATTTGTACCAGAACACGTTAGATTCCTGCCACGTCCCAAAAGTCGTGGCAAAAGTCCCTGAAATATGATTGTACTATTTCGTACTAGGCGGTTAGATAGTTGTACCAAGAATATTCCTTACTGTAAATAAAAATATTCCTTATTTAGGGTTCCCCTATTATATAAAGGGGACCCAGATCATTTGTAAGACATCTTATGATCACAGAGAAAAGAATATGCTTTCTACCTTTTTTGCCTAGTGTTCATCACCATTGTCTTTTAGCTCCATTGTTCTTACTTTATTTGTATTATTTAATTGTTCTTACTGCCCTAAGCTACCTCGAGGTCACTAAGGTCGAGGTCACTACTGCTAAGTAACATTAGTTTGATTTACTTATATCTTTCATTTCTACTTTATATTTATTGATTATTAATTGGTATTAAACTAAATCACATATCCTTAAAATCACTAATCAAATTTAATTGTTACTCGTTTTTTCGAGGTAAACAGTTTGGCGCCCATCGTGGGGCTAAAGATAATAGTGATTATTTCTTTACTGTTTCTCGTTACACACGTTGTTTTTACGCTTTTTCTTGTCAAGATTTGTTTATTTTCAGGCTGAAACATGTCTATCTCACAAAACGCACCCATTCACGACAACGAAGGTCTTGGAGAAAACAACAATGCAGGAGTCGGTGTACCACCGATAAACCAAGGGGAAGAGCCAAATGTGGAACCTGTTGATATTAGTTCGCACATTGCTTTGAATGTTGATCTAGGCACGAACCCCGAAGAAGATATATGGAGGGAAGCCTGGCCCGGTGGCCAAAGAACACATGGAAGTGAAGAAGAGGGATTCAGCCTCTAAGTGATTTTCGAGATGCTGCAAGCTCAGCAAATCGCCATCACTTAACTTCAGAGTCTGAATAGAACTCCGAATACAGTCGAACCAGTAAACACTCGGCGTAGTGAACCAGCGTTGGAAACACCCGATGAAAGTGGCCCGGGGACTGACCCTACTATTATGAGAATGCTCGAGGAACTAAACAAGAGGATCGAGTCTGGAGAAAAGAAAATTGAAGAAAATGATACCCTCCAGTTTTGAAAGGTTTAGACGCCAAAAAGTTCATACAAAAACCATTCCCCCCAAATGCGGCTCCGACGCCCATTCCAAAGAATTTTTACATGCCCGATATACCCAAATATAACGGGACAACCGACCCCAATGAGCATATTACTTCATACACTTGCGGAATCAAGGGAAATGATATAATGACAATGAAATCGAGTCAGTTTTGTTGAAAAATTTTGGGGAAACACTATCAAAGGGAGCCTTGATTCGGTATACTGTAAAGCCCCGAAAAATTTCGCTAAGTAATTTACGATTTCGTGGTGTCAAGTAGGCTAAATATAATATTTATATGCTATTAAAATGATGTATATCAATTGGGTATGGTAAATATGTGTATAAGTCATATAATAAGTAATATAGGGTCGAATGAGAGGCCTATTCCTAAGTCAAGTTGGAAATTACATAATAGGCTAAAATTCCAAATGAGTTCGCACAAGTCCAAACTTTGGACGAGCATGTCTATATATGTATATGTTATTATATGGTGAACAACCTTTCAAATGAAAGATCTTCATGTCTAGGTTCTAGCGCTTCAAACCGTTCATGATTTGGACATTCCTATACAAAATTTTGATCAAATTACCAAAGGCTGGATTTGCGATCAATTTTGCGACTGCAAAACGGTTCAGCGGACCGCATAAGCAACACAAAGTTGAGCAGAGATGGGAAAACTATTATTCCTTCGCATATTGATTATGTTGTCGCGTTAATGATTATACTATCGGATAATAATTCTGCTGCAATTCTGCTGCCTATAAAATAATTATGTTATTGCATAATTGCACCACATAATTGACTTTGGGGTTCATTTTTGAAAATTTTCATGTCCGATCCAATTTTGATAAATAAGATTTGAGGCTATTTTCTACTGAATCTAGAGATAGGTGAGAGCATTTTAGAGAGAGAAAGAGGCAACCTAGCTGTCACGACCCTAAACCCAGACCCGATTGTGATGACCCCTCTCGTGAAGACAAGGCCAACTGACACAATACCTAATTTATTTTAAGTAATTAAAATACCACAATTTAAGTCATGAACATGATTAAATCCCAAAGAAAACAGTGAAACAGTATAATTTACAGAATAAACAAAGCCCGACATCGGGGTATCACCAGTCATGAGCATCTAACATAGTCTAAGAGTGCGAAAGAGTTTACACAATCTATTACATAACTAGGACAAGTGAAATAAAATAGGAGGAGGGAACACTGGGGTGCAAATGCCGAGCAACTACATAGTGGACTCTGAATAGTCTGCGGAGCAATCAATCCTCACCGGCGAGACCTGAAGCTCTTGATCTGTACACACAGTGCATGGAGTAAAGTGAGTACTCCAACTCAGTGAGTAATAACAATAAATGAAGATCGAGTGATAAGAAATTACGTAAAAACACAACAACATGCTATAAATTAGCAGAGTAAAACCAAATAAACGCAATAAAACAGTGAAATCTTCTAAAACACCTTGGTTCAGAATAAGCTTCTTTAAAACACCTTTTCAACAGTTAAACAAGTAAATGAAAAGCAACTAGAAAAGATAAACACATAAAATCAACCCCTAGGGCACAATGTCAACAGAATCAGCCCCTCGGGCAATAACATGGAACAACACCAGCCCTTCAGACTATGTCTCATATCACAATGGGTACCCGCGCTCACTGGGGTGTACAGACTCCAGGAGGGGCCCTTTAGGCCCAAGCGCAATATCAATCCATCTCATGGCATAATCAATAGGCTGTCAGCCTCATATCAAGCCATCTCGTGGCGTACAACTCAGGCCCTTATCCTCATAATTATAATCAGTACAACACTACTTAAGGGTCCAAATAGTTGGCACGAGGCTCAAACATGGCATTTAGCCAAAAACATGATGATAGCAAATAGTTTTCAATCAAATACCTGGTAAAATAATTATTCGGGATGGACTAAGTCACAATCCCCAACGGGGCATGACCCCACGCTCGTCATCTAGCGTGTGTATCACCTCAATATAGCAAAACAATGTGAAATACGAGGTTTCATACCCTCAGGACAACATTTACAATCATTACTCCGCGATGCCTTTTCCCCTCGAATCGGCCTGAACTCGCGTTGAATCTATTCAAAATTAGAATCACGACATTAAAATATGCTAAGGGAACGAAGCCCATGCGAAAATAATCAATTTACAACATAAATTCCGAAATTAACCAAAACTTGACCCCCGACCCCACGTCTCAGAATTCGATAAAACGTAAATCAATAGATTCCTTATATTCCCACGCTAGTTCATTCATATCAAAATCACCAAAATCCAATAACGAATGATCCCTCAAATCCTTAATTTTAGGTCTCCAATTACAAGCCCTAGTTCTTCAATATTAGGCTTAAATTCCATGATTAATTAGGTAGAAAACACATTCGGATTGAGTATAAAGTCCATAAATCTTACCTCCAAATGTTCCCCATTGATTCCCTCTTCAACCCCCTTCAAAAAGCTTCAAAATCGCCCAAAAAATGGAGGAACTTATGCTCAAAATCGCGGAAATGATCTTTTAAAACATTCTGCCCAGACATTTCAATCCTTCTTCGCGAATGCGGTCAACCCCTTTCGTTTGCAAAGCACAAACTTAAGTTGACCAAAAATCCCTCTTACGCGAACGTGACGACTCCCTCGCGAAAGCAATGACAAGCGAGGTCAACCCTTCATGATCGTGGGACCTCCTTCGCGAACGCAGAGGTCAACTTCACAACCTGCCAACCTAATCCTTTGTGAATGCGAGGGCCGACTTGCCAACGTGAGGGCCCACTCGCCAATTTCTGCAATCTTGTTCAACATGTAATGGTCTGTTTAACCACCCGAAAATCACCTGAGGCCCTCGAGACCTCAACCAAACAGGCCAACATATCCCATAACATCATACAAACTTGTTCCAACCTTCATAACACTCAAAACAACATCAAAACACCAAATTCGCATCGGATTCAAGCCTAAGAATTCCAAAATCTTCTAAATTCCGCCTTCGATAAAAAAGTCTATCAAACCACATCTGAATGTCCTGAAATTTTGCACACACATCCCAAATGACACGACGGACCTACTGAAACTTCCAAAATTTCATTCTGACCCATATATCAAAATCTCACCTATCAACCGGAAAATGCCAAAATTCCAATTTCGCCAATTCAAGCCTAAATCTACTCCAAACGTCCAAAACACATTCCAATCACACTCCTAAGTCCCAGATCACCTCCCAAAGCTATCCGAACCATCGGAACTCACATCCGAGCATTTTAACACATAAGTCAACATCCGGTTGACTTTTCCAACTTAAGCTTACTCAAAAGAGACTAACCCAAACTTCTCCGAACCCGAGCCAACTAACCCGGTAACACAAAATACAGCTGAACAAGGCAATAAGAAGCAGAAATGTGGGAAACAGAGCGGTAACTCATGAAACGACCGGCCGGGTCGTTACATCTTCCCCCTTTTAAATAAATATTCGTCCTCGAACAAGTTAAGAAACACACTTGCAACCTCAAATAGGTGAGGATATCTGCTCCGCATCTCCCACTCGATCTCTGAGGTGGCCTTCTCCACGGGACAACCTCTCCACTCCACATTCACTGAAGCTATATCCTTTGATCTCAATTTTCGAACCCGACGCTCCAAAATAGCAGCTGGCTCCACATCATAAGTCAAAACACCATCTAACTAAATCGTGCTAAAATCTAGGACATGATATGGATCCCCAATATACTTTCGGATAATAGAAACATAAAATATTTGATGCACACTCAACAAGCTGGGTGGCAAGAGAAGCTCATAAGCCTCCTCTCCAATCCTCCGTAGCACCTCAAAAGGCCCAATGAAATGAGGACTCAATTTACCTTTCTTACCAAATCTCATAACACCCTTCATGGGTGAAACCTTCAACAGAACCTTCTCACTAACCATGTAGGATACATCCTGAACCTCTATGTCAGCATAACTCTTTTGTCTCGATTGCGCTGTACGAAGCCTCTGTTGAATTACCTTCACTTTTTCTAAAGCATCGTGCACCAAGCCAGTCCCCAATAGACTAGCCTCACCCCACTCAAACCAACCAACTAGAGATCTACACCGCCTCCCATACAAAACCTCATATGGAGCCATCTGAATACTCGATTGGTAGCTGTTGTTTTAAGCAAACTCTTCGAGCCGTAGAAACTGATCTCATGACCCTCTGAAATCAATGACACAAGAACGGTACATGTCTTCCAATATCTAAATAGTGCTCTCGGACTGCTCGTCCGTCTGAGGGTGAAAAGTTGTGCTAAACTCAAGTTGAGTACCCAACTCTTGCTGTACGGACCTCCAAAATTGCGATGTAAACTGAGTGCCCCTATCTGAAATGATAGAAACTGGTACACCATGCAAACGAACAATCTCCCGGATATAGATCTTTATCAACCACTCTGAAGAATAGGTAGTATACACCGGAATGAAGTGCACGGATTTATTCGGCCAATCCACAATTACCCAAATAGCATCGAACTTCTTCAAAGTCAGTAGGAGCCCAACTACAAAGTCCATAGTGATCCGCTCCCATTTCCACTCTAGAATATACATCCGCTGACCCAAGCCACCCGATCTCTGATGCTCATATTTCACCTGCTAACAATTGAGACACCGAGCTATGAATCCCACAATGTCCTTCTTCATTCTCTTCCATCAATAATGCTGTCTTAGATCTTGATACATCTTCGCGGCGCCCGAATGAATGGAATTTCGCGAGCTATGGGCCTCCTACAAAATCAACTCCCAAAGCCCATCTACATTTGGCATACATATCCGGCCCTGCATCCTCAACACCCTATCATCACCAATTGTCACATCTCTGGTATCATCATGCTGAACTTTGTCCTTAAGGACAGGCAAATGAGGATCATCATACTGGCGCTCTCTGATGCGATCATATAAGGAAGACCGAGAAATCACACAAGCCAAAGCCCGACTGGGCTCCAAAATATATAATCTCACGAACCAATTGGCCAAGGCCTAAACATCAACTGCAAGAGGTCTCTCCCCAACTGGAATATATGCCAAACTCCCCTTACTCACCGTCTTCCTACGTAAGGCATCGGCCGCCATATTGGCCTTCCCCGGATGGTACAATATAGTAATATCATAATCCTTTAGCAACTCCAACCATCTCCGCTACCTCAAATTGAGATCCTTCTGCTTGAACAAGTGCTGGAGACTACGATGATCAGTAAACAACTCACAAGACACACCAGACAAATAATGCTTCCAAATCTTCAATGCGTGAACAACGGTAGCCAACTCCAAATCATGAACAAGGTAGTTCTTTTCATGGGGCTTCAACTGACGAGAAGCATAAGCAATAACTTTACCCTCATGCATCAACACACACCCAATACCAACTTTCGAAGCATCATAATACACGGTATATGAACCTAAAGCTGATGGTAAAACTAATACCGGAGCTGTGGTCAAGGCTGTCTTGAGCTCCTGAAAGCTCTCCTCACACTCATTCGACCACCTGAATAGAGCACGCTTTTGACTTAACTTGGTCAAGGGCGATGCGATAGATGATAATCCCTGAACAAACCGGCGGTAATAACACTCCATACCAAGAAAGATGCAAATATCTATGGCTGAGGACGGTTTGGGCAAACTCTAAACCGCCTCTATCTTCTTTGGATCGACCTGAATACCATCATAGACTCCACGTGCCCCAAGAATGCCACTAAACTGAGCCAAAACTCACACTTGGAAAACATTGCATAAAGCTTCTCCTCCCTTAATCTCTGCAACACAAATCTCAAATGCTCTGCGTGCTCCTCATGACTACGCGAATAGACCAGAATATCATCAATGAAGACTATGACAGACGAGTCGAGATAAGGCCGAAACATGCTATTCATCAAATACATGAACATTGTTAGGGCATTGTTCAGACCAAACAACATCACAAAGAACTCATAATGACCATATCGGGTCCTGAAAGCCATCTTAAGAATATCCGAGTCCCTGATCTTCAATTGGTGATGACCTTAATGGAGATCAATCTTGGAGAACACTCTCGCTCCCTGAAGCTGGTCAAACAAATCATCAATGCAAGGCAAAGGATACTTGTTCTTAACTGTTACTTTGTTCAACTGCCCTATAAATAATGCACATCCTCATAGAACCATCCTTCTTCTTCACAAATAGAACAAGTGCACCCCAAGGCGACACACTAGGCCGAATGAACCCTTTATCAAGGAGTTCCTAAAGATGCTCCTCCAACTTTGTTGATTCCATATGATACGGTGGAATAAAAATGGGCTGAGTGCCCGACACCAGGTCAATAACAAAATCAATGTCCCTATCCAGTGGCATGCCCTATCCGGTGGCATGCCCGGTAGGTCTACAAGAAATACATCAGGAAAATCCCTCACAACTGAAATAGAATCAATAGTAGGAGTCTCTGCACCGACATCCCTCACAGGCTAAATACTAAAGACCATCCTTCCCAACCATACACTGGTCCTTCAAGAATGAAATTACCCTACTGGAAACATAATCAGTCAACCCTCGCCACTCAATCCGTGCACACCCGGTATAGACAATGTCACTGCCTTAACATGACAGTCCAGAATAGCACGACACAGAGATAGCCAATCCATGCCCTATATAATGTTGAAGTCTACCATACATAACAAAAAAAGATCCACTCGGGTCTCCACACCACCATCAGTCACCACACATGAACAATACACACCATCTACAACTATAATGTCGCCCACCGGAGTAGATACATAAATAGGTAAAACAAAAGACTTACGGGTCGTATCTAAATAACAAGCAAAATATGATGACACATAAGAATAAGTGGAACCAAGATAAAATAATATAGAGTTATCTCTGTGGAAGACCGAGAAAATACTTGTGATCGCGGCATCTGAAGCAATAGCATCGGGCCTAGTTAAAAGTGCATAGAAATAGGCCCGACCGCGACCAGATCGACCTCCCCCTCTAGGGCGACCCCTAGCCGACTGACCTCCACCCTTAGCTGGGTGGGTGGGTAGTGGTAAAGTAACTGGTGTTGAAGCTGATGTCTGACTCCTATGCTAAGATAAACTCGCAAGACAACGAGGACACTACCTCCATATTTGACCCATTTCTCCATATTAATAGCAACTGCCTAGTGCTGGAGACGGGGACTGAAGGGAACCCCTAGCACTAAAATGACTATCTTATTCACCTGGCATAGAAGAGCCCTGAACTGATGGAGCACGGGATGAACTCTGAGATGGAAGGGCACTAAGTGATGACTGGCCCTGATGAGAACTGTGAGAACCATAACCCGATGACGCCCTACGATAACCTAGGCGAGTTGGCTGAGCATGCCTGAATGGACGACTCTGCCGTGCTGAAACTAACCTCTCGAAGAAGCACCACCAAAGCTATCAGATCCACGAGGCCTCTTCGTCTCTCTCTCATCTCGCTCCTGGCGATGAACTGACTCAATATCATGAGCAATGTCTATACCCTCCTCAAAAGTAGCACCAGACACCCTCAACCTTGTCATGAGAATACGAAGCTAATAAGTGAGGCCATCCACAAACCTCATAATCCTCTCTCTATCTGTCAGAACCAACCAAATAGCATGACAAGCTAACTTTGAGAACCTCATCTGATACTGCGTCACAGTCATCTCTCCCTAATGCAACAACTTGAACTGTCTGTGCAGCTCCTCTCTACGAGAGTACAACATATACTTCTCCAAAAAAAGGATGGAGAACTGCTTCCAAGTAAGGGGTGCAGTACCAATAGGCCTACGCCTCTCATAAGCCTCCCACAAAGTGAAAACGGCTCCAAAAAACTAAAAATAGTGAAAACGACCCAGTTGGTCTCTAGAATACCTGCTTTACAAAGAATCCTCTAACACTTGTCCAAGAAACCCTAGGCATCTTCGCCCTCTACACCATTGAAAGTCAGAGGCTGAAGTCTACCAAACCTCTCCAACCTGCATTGCTCGTCCTTCGGTATGGCAGGAGCTATATAGTCTTGAGCAGTTGCAACCCATTGGGCTGGATGTGCCCCCGACATCTTAAGTTACTGCACGACTTCCTCAGGTGTGCGACCGGCAGGAGTCTGAGTGCCTCCCCCTACCTGAGAAGTAGTCGCGGTTGTAGTAACTGAGACCACCTGAGCTAAGCTAGTGCATACTTATAGAATCTGAGCCAAGGCCTCTTGATGACCCAGAATCACAATGGGCACAACTGGTGCCAGAGCTGGTGCTGCTAGAGCGTCCACAACTGGGACTTGATCCTGAACTGGGGCGGCAGGTGGATCTGCAGATGCTGCCCTAGCTACTGTGCGGGCCGTACCCCTACCCCTACCAAGACCATGACCGTGTCCTCAGTGTCTAGTGGCCACAACTGGTGGTATTGGTGGTCATCCATCTTGACCGGTAGCGCGTGTCCTCACCATCTATGAGAGAATATAATAACAGAAGTATAGTACTCTGATCAAGAGATTCGCACGATAAGAATTACAAGAATATGAAGTTTTTACAAAAGGTTCTGCAGCCTCTTGAGGATAAATACAGACATCTACGTACCGATCCGCGAGACTCTACTAAATCTGCTCATGACTCGTGAGACCTATGTAACCTAGGCTCTGATACCAACTTTTCACGACCCTAAACCTAGAACCGGTCGTGATGGTGCCTCACATTAAGACAAGACCAGTCGACACAACACCCAATTCATTTTAAGCAATTAAAATAACATAATTTAAGTCATTAACATGATTAAATCCCAAAGAAAATAACGAAACAATACAATTTACGGAATAAACACAGCCCCACATCGGGGTTTCACCAATCATGAGCATCTAACATAGTCTAAGTGTGTGAAAGAGTTTATACAATATATTAAATAACTAGGACAAGGGAAATAAAATAGGAGGGAGAAACATTGGGCTGCGAACGCCGAGCAACTACCTAGTGGACTCCGAATAGTCTGTTGAGCAATCAACCCTCACCGGCGGGACCTGAAGCTCTTGAATCTCCACACATAGTGCAGGGAGTAAAGTGAGTACTCCAACTCAGTGAGTAATAACAATAAATGAAGACTGAGCGATAAGAAATCACATAAAAACACAACAACATGCTATAAAGAAGTAGAGTAAAACCAAATAAACACAATAAAACAATGAAATCTTATAAAACACCTTGGTTAAGAATAAGCTTCTTTAAAACACCTTTTCAACAGTTAAACAAGTAAATAAAAAGCAGCTAGAAAAGATAAAAACATAAAATTCACTCCTCGGGCACAATGGAAATAGAATAAGCCCCTCGAGGAATAACATGGAACAACACCAGCCCCTCGGGCAATAACATGGAACAACACCAACCCCTCAGACTATATCTCATATCACAATGGGTACCCGCGCTCACTGGGGGTGTACAGACTCCGGGAGGGGCCCCTTAGGCCCAAGCCCAATATCAAGCCATCTCGTGGCATAATCAATAGGCTCTCAGTCTCATATCAAGCCACCTCGTGGCGTACAACTCAGGCCCTTGGCCTCGTAATTATAATCAGTACAACACCGTTACGGCATGCAGCCCGATCCCATAAAAATCCTCACAACACAGGCCCTCGGCCCTACTTAGTCAGAAATCTCTAAAAGCCACTCGGGCACAGTAAAATATGATGATTAGTCCAAAATATCATTTAAAGTGTTAAAACAAAGTAAACATGGCTGAGTTATAAAAATTATAATATAGCATGACTGAGTACGGATATAAATTTAAAACAGTAAGGAAATAGCAGTAAAAGTCCCCTAAGGGTCCAAATAGTTGGCACAAGGCCCAAACATGGCATTCATCCCATGATAGCAAATAGTTTTTAATCAAATACGCGGTAAAACAGTCATTCGGGATGGACTAAGTCACAATCTCCAACGTTGCATGATCGCACGCTCCTCATCTAGCGTGTGCGTCACCTCAATATAGCACAAAGATGTGAAATCCGGGGTTTCATACCCTCAGGACAATATTTAAAATCATTACTCACCTCAATCCAGTCCAAACTCTAGCCCACGACGCCTTTTCCCCTTGACTCTGCCTCAACTCACGTCGAATCTATCCAAAATCAGAATCACGATGTCAAAATATGCTAAGGTAATGAAGCCCATGCGAAAATAATCAATTTACAACATAAATCCCAAAATTAGCCAGAACCCGATCCCCGAGCCCACGTCTCGGAATTTGATAAAATTCACATCAATAGATTCCTTATATTCCCATGAGTTCAATCTTATAAAATCACTAAAATTCAACCACAAATGATCCGTCAAATCCCTAATTTTAGGTCTCCAATTACAAGCCCTAGTTCTTCAATATTAGTCTTAAATTCCATGATTAAATAGGTATAAAACACATTACGATTGAGTATAAAGTCTATAAAGCTTACCTCCAAGTGTTTCTCCTTGATTCCATCTTAAATCCCCTTCAAAAAGCTTCAAAATCGCATGGAGGAACTTAAGCTCAAAATCACGGAAATGAGCTTTTAAAACATTTTTGTCGGACATTTCAATCCTTCTTCGCTAATGTGGTCAACCCATCGCATTCGCGAAGCACAAACTTATGTTGACTAAAAATCCCTCTTACGCGAACGCAACGACACCCTCGCGAACGCAATGCCTCAGCACTTAACCTTCGGAACGCTCAAAACAACATCAAAACACAAAATTCGCATCGGATTCAAGCCTAAGAATTCCAAAATCTTCTAAATTCTGCTATCGATCAAAAAGTCTATCAAACCACGTTATAATGTCCTGAAATTTTGCACACATATCCCAAATGACACAATGGACCTAGTAGAACTTCCAGAATTCCATTCAGACCCATATATCATAATCTCACCTATCAACCGGAAAATGCCAAAATTCCAATTTCGCCAATTCAAGCCTAAATATATTCCAGACCTCCAAAATACGTTCCGATCACATTCCTAAATCCCAAACCACCTCCCGAAGCTATCCAAACCATCAAAACTCACATCCGAGCCTTTTAACATATAAGTTAACATACGGTTGACTTTTTCAACTTAAGCTTACTCAAAAGAGACTAAGTGTAGCAAAACCTTACCAAAACTTCTCCGAACCCGAGGCAACTAACCCGGTAACACAAAATATAGTTGAACTAGGCAATAAGAAGCAAAAATAGGAGAAATGGAGTGGTAACTCATGAAATGACCGGCCGTGTCGTTACACTTGCCTTCCAATCACCCAATCTTGCCCAAATTCTCAAGAACCAAGGAAGCTCATCTATAACTCACTATCCTTCCAGATTATTATTGCTAGAAGGGTTGGTGTATTATAGTAACTTAAGGAAAGATCTATTTAGGTATGTTGGCTAAACTTTCTCTCTCGGAATTATATTCCATAATGTTTTCGTATATTTAAGTATGACCAGCTAAAAATCCCTAATTTCTACGTTCTAGGTTGTCCCCTATAAACTCATAAACTTGATCATTCTGAACGAGCCTTATATTGAATGATAGATATTTAAAGTATGGGTTGCTTATTAAAATGGTATGACTTTGAGTTGCGGATTAAATTAAAAGTGGTGTACTAATTAGGTAAGGAAAACTCGATATGCTTAATATTGCCAACTGCTTGTATGCGTACTAAATGTCTTGATTGAGTGTGTCTAGTGGTTGATAAACTACGATGATGTTTGAAAATAAATTAAATGAACTAGAAAAATAGAGTGTGGAAAACATTTATAATTGTGCTTAGTGATGCCTATGAATTGAAGAAATATATGAATCAGATTACGAAGTGAGCCTCGACTCAATTGTCTTAAAATGACTTCAAAAAGTAAAATTTGCTTAAAAGCTCTATTGAGGTATGTATGGCTAACTCTCTTCTTCTTAGAATCGAAATCTTAGTGTCCAAATAATTGATGTAAGTTTTGACTTGATCATGCTAGAATTGATTGCATTAATGTGTTGGGTTGAAAGATTTATGTTCCGTAATTGTTATAATTTTTACCATGTAATCATGCTATTTGAGAACGTGATTATGATTTCCAAGATCTTTCCCTTATGTGTGCAATGCCTTATGTGATAGGACTTATTGACATGAATGATACTGTTATTCGAACGTATGAAAAAGGAAGTATTTGAATTGTAAAATGCATTCAAGTGCCAAGAAAGACTTAATAAAAGAAGTTGTGTGTGCCACGTAATGAAAGATGGGAAAGAAATATGAATTGAGTTGAACAATTGAATGAGTTTATGTCTCAAGTGAGATAGCTAAGACAATCGGGCCGAGATCGGACTCTGTGTAAGAACACGAGGGCATTATTGATGAAATTGTAAATATGGTAATATGTCCCTTGAGATGGCCTAGCCGATCGGGCCGAGATCGGGCTCTGTGTAAGAACACGGTGGCATTGTTGATGAAATAGTGAATATGGTTATGTCTCACTTGAGATGGCTTAGCCGATCGGGCCGAGATCAAACTCCGTGTAAGAACACGGTGGCATTGTTGATGAAATTGGGAATATGGTTATGTCTCACTTGAGATGGCTTAGCCGATCGGGCCGAGATCGGACTCCGTGTAAGAACATGATGTCATTGTTGATGAAATTGTGAATATTGTTACGTCTCACTTGAGATGGCTTAGCCGGCCGGGCCGAGATCGGACTCCGTGAATATTGTGAATATTGGTGCATTGTAATAACTTAATGAAAGCTCAATTGAGGTATGTTGGCTAAACTCTCTCTCGGAATGAAATTCCATAATGTTTTCGTAAGTTTCAGTATGACCAACTAAAACTCCCTAATTTCTATGTTCCAGGTTATCCCCTATAAACCTATAAACTTGATCATTCCGAACAAGTCTTATATTGAACGATAGATGTTTAAAGTATGGGTTGCTTATTAAATTGGTATGGCTTTGAGATATGGAATAAATTAAAAGTGGTACACCAAATAGTTAAGGAAAACTCGATATGCTTAATACTCCTAAATGTTCGTATGCGTACTAAATGTCTTGATTTATTGTGCCTAGTGGTTGATAAACTATCATGATGTTTGAAAATGAATTAAATGAACTGGGAAAATAGAGTGTGGACAACATTTATAATTGTGCTTAGTGATGCCTATGAAAAGAAGAAATATATGAATCAGATTACGAAGTGAGCCTCGACTCAACTGTCTTAAAATGACTTCTAAAATTAAAATTTGCTTAAAAGCTCTATTGAAGTATGTATGACTATCTCTCTTCTTCTTAGAATCGAACTCTTAGTGTCCGAATAATTGGTGTAAGATTTGACTTGATTGTGCTCGAATTGATTTCCTTAATGTGTTGGGTTGAAAGATTTATGTTCCGCAATTATTCTAAATGCTTGCCATTTAATCATGCTATTTGAGAATGTGATTATTATTTCCCAGCTCTTTCCCTTTTGTGTGAAATGCCTTATGCGATATGACTTATTGGTATGAATGATATTGTTATTCAAACGTATGAAAAGGGAAGGATTTGAATTGTAAAATGCGTTCAAGTGCTAAGAAATATTTAATAAATGAGGCTGCTTGTGCCACATAACAAAAGATGGCAAAGAAATGTGAATTTAGTTGAACAATTGAAAGAGGTTATGTCTCAAGTGAGATGGCTTCGGCCGAGATTGAACTCCGTGTAAGAACACGGTGGCATTGTTGATGAAATTATGAATATGGTCATGTGTCACTTGAGATGGCTTAGCCGGTTGGGCCGAGATTGGACTCTGTGTTAGAACACAGTGGCATTGTTGATGAAATAGTGAAAATGGTTATGTCTCACTTGAGATGGCTTAACCGATCGGGCCGAGATCGGACTCCTTGTAAGAACACGGTGGCATTATTGATGAAATTGTGAATATAGTTATGTCTCACTTGAGATGGCATAGACGGTCGGGCCGAGACCTTACTCAATGTAAGAACATGGTGGCATTGTGAGTTGTGGCACTTGGCACTAAGATTAGCAGCCTAAAAAGATGGAAAATTGAATCGGAAACTGTGATCCTTACCTGGTGTTTCTTTGTTCTTTTTTCTATGTATCACTTATTAATTATTATGACTTCCCTCTCTTTGTTTCACTGTTCATTCTACTTAGATTGGTGTTTGCCTTTACATACTAGTACTATTCGACAGTGCCCTTTTGCCGGTGGCGTTACATCTTTAAATGGATGTAGGTGGTTCCATAGCATAGAGTGTTGGTCGTAGCTAGTGGTGCATCCTGTTTTCAGCCGACTTGGTGAGTCCCACTTCATTTTGGGGTATGTATCATTGTCCATAATGTACTTTGTTTTTTAGGTATAGCCGGAGCCTTGTTGCCGGCGTTTCCATAGTACTCTTCAATTGTATTTAGAGGCTCCGTAGATAGGCTGTGGGTGGTGTTTGATATTGGAAATTAAATTAGAAATAATTGTGTTTGGCAAATATATTTTTCATCTTAACTATAAAAATTGTAATATTTTAGACATTATGATTGAAACTGCTAATGAAAACAAAATGCAAGTTGTTAATGAAATACATGAAAAGTATGATTAATGGAGTTCATCTCCTCTATGATTAATGAATTAGTTTGGGTAGAATGAAACATAACAGGCTTGCTAAGTCGGGTTTACTCGGTTGAGCGCCGATCGCGCTCCTCAGTTTTTGGGGCGTGACAAACTTGGTATCAAAGCCTAAGGTTTTAAAGTGTCCTAGGATGTCTCGGAGACATGTCTAGTAGAGTCCTTTTTATCGGTGTGTTGTCGACCACATCTATAAGTTGGAGGCTATTCGGACATTTAGGAATTTCACCCATCTTTGGTACTCCAGATCGTGCGGTAGAGCTCAAGATAGGGAGCTAGTTTCCTTGCCATGTCTGATTCTCCAGATGAGTAATCTTGATACCATAATACACAAGTTTGAAGTAGTAAGAAGGGAATGACCCCACCACTGAATTCGGGGGAGATTGTTAGGAGAATGTATCGAGCTATGGAGGGATTGGTAGAACTTGTTGCTAGAGGAAGTATCCTTTTTCCTATTAATGTCATTGCACCACCAGATCATGTACTAAATCAGTATGTTACCAACGTACATTAGGGATATGGACTCTAGGGGCATCGATTAAGTTATTTCCCTATCAACCTAAAGTCACCAAGTAAGTCACTCCTTAGTACATCATTATGAACAATAGAAAAATTATACTTGTTGTATATGTACATCCATATTGAAGAGTTCTCGCAGAAAATGTGTAAGGCCCCGGAAATTTTTTTTCCGAGTACTTTAAGATTTCGTCGTGCCAAGGTAGGCTAAATTATTTTAATTCGTGTGCAAATATGGATTTATGATATTATGGATATCAATTGGATATGTTAATAAGTGTATATGTCTTATTATAAGTGATTTGGGGTCTAAGAAGAGGCCTAAGTCTAAGCCAAGTTGGAAAATTGCATATTAGACGAAAGTTGTAAATGAGTGCGCACAAGACCTCACATTGAACGATCATATATCCATCTATATAAGTATTTGTTTAAGGAACAACCTATCAAATTAAAGCCCTTTGAGTCTAGTTTCCAACTCAACAAACCGTTCGTCATTTGGAGATGTATACAGAAAGTTATGACCATTTTACTTGGAAGGTGTCACTTGCGCGAACTTTGAGCGGGCTCGCGAGTTCGCGCGTTTTTGCTGAGCATTCTGCCTCCAACGCGCGAACAACGCACGAACTATGCAAAAGTTCGCTCGCCTGGAAGGTTTTAATACCCCAAGACCGGTCTAGAGAGTTCCCAAGTCATTTTTGGGGTTAAGACTTGCTCTCTCAAGGGGATTTCGTCCCAAACTTCATTCCTATGATCCAAGGTAAGGTTGTGGAGTATTTTGAGTTGATTACTTGTCACGACCCAAATCCCATACCCGGTCGTGATGGCGCCTCTCATGAAGATAAGGCCAGCCAACAACCCCAAATCCTATTATTAAACAGTTATTAAACATAATGAATAGGAAATACATCTTAGTGGCATTTAACTATTAATTCCATTCCAATACAACCCGACCGGGGTGTCACAAGTCACGAGCATCTAATCAGTAGGGACACTACTACTAGACCAAACAAAATACATGTATACAAGATGAAACAGAAATTCAAAAGTGGAATACGGTGCCGCGAACGCTGGTGGTCACCTTGCTCAACTACCACAATATGGCCTTCGGTCCTGCTAATAACCCACTACCGGATAGACATTACCTGCAACTGCATGCATGGTGCAGGGAGTAAAGTGAGTACTTCCAACTCAGTGGTAATAAAAGTGAATAACAACTGAAAGTACAAAATCCC